>JAVDBV010047684.1:0-42052 GCA_032619315.1 Piper longum
ATATATATATATATATATATATATATGAGAGGTTTGGAGAACACACTCCCAAGTTTATATATTATCTTTCTAGTCGTCCATTATTCATATGACGCAATCATAATTAAGATAGTTGGACCTGCAAGTTCTTAATTTTGATCGATCAACTCATGAATATTGATTTAATTAATTCCTCCCTTCATCTTTGGAATCGATTGCATGCTCGACTATAAAAAATCTATGAATCATGTGACACGCTTCTTTGTGATTTTTTTTCGAAGAATTGAAGTGATGCCCTACATATCTCGATATCAGTATCCATACATTTTTTTACCCAAAGCAACAATCTATATGCATTATTCAATGATGATGAAAAGAAAATGATTATTTTTTGTTGATGACAGGATTATAACTTTTTTTCAGATAAATCATGAATAATGGAGCTGCACCAGTCTCCATGATAAAAAAAGAGAGAGGAAAGTTGGAGGACATGTAATATTAATGGACAAATGCCATTTTGTCATTAAAAATTTCGGTAATAAAAAGCCAATTTTCTTTGATATAAGATCTTTGTCACCGAAATTTGACCGTCAACGAATTTTGTAACGAAAAGTTACAAAAAAATGATGACATAGTTTGGTGGTTAAGATTTGTCACTGAATTTTGGTCTCTTATTTGGTGGTAAATTAATCTTATCACTGAATTTTTTATGCAGTTCCGTAACAAATTTTAAGAAATTGGCATACAATTGGTGGCGTGCCACCATGCCCACGAGCACTGTGTCCAACACGTGGGCGGCCTAGCACCCATGTGGCATGATATGGCCATGGTGGCATGGTGCGCATGGCCAGGTCACATGGCAACAGTTGGGTTGTGTGGCAGTGCCTTGGGCCACGTGAGGGGTGGCATCGCGGTGAGCTGTGCGAGGGGTGCTAGATCGGCCAAACGAGGGGTTAGGATATAAAACCCACCTTCAGGTTTGGGGTTACCTACTTGTAGTTTTGTTTGATTTAGGCCAGTATTAAGTTGGTTCGAGCGAGCTCGATCCAGACCGATTTTTAGATTATTATTATTATGAGGCCTAGCTAGTCATGACTATGTTATGGTGACTGAATATACCCGACATGCAGTTAATAGCTTCAATTAGGCTATAATAGAGTATAAGTTATCAATGTATACACGAGGTATACAACTGATTTTTTATGTGTTAGCCAGGGTTTTATGTCTAGATTTAGGAGTTTCCCACAATTTTCAGAGTTTTCAGCCCTAGCGCCATCGCCACTTTGGCTCACTGTCGACGAGACTTCAGGCCTCCCCCGGCCACTGCAACAACAACCCCATGACCACCATGGGACATGCTTTTGATCCACCTAACTCTGGCACCAACTCCAGCACTAGCGTCGCCATAGTATCTGCAAGAGATGACACTTTTACTGCCAGTTTTCTCCATCACTATTGCCCTTTCAGGCCATTTTTTGGCACCGACGAGCCACTTCTAGCCGATCCAACTATTGAGATAGGTTCATCTTGTGAAAATCTTCATTTTGAGACCACCCATGACTACTACCGTAGGCGTGATCACCGCCAGCGACACTTCCACACTCAACAGCAATTTCGCCCCCCTTTCATGCCATTCTCTTGCCAGCCGACAGGTAGACTCCAACGATAGTCACCACCACCATATTCCTCGTCGTCTGGGTTGTCGATCCCAGTTAGCGGTGACCCCAGCCACCCTGTAGGCATTTTTTGATGACGAGTGCCCCCTGTCAGACTGTTTGCCTGCATTCACGTTCGCCTGTCCAACCCTATTCACCCACCCACCAACCTATTTGCATGCCTAAGTCCGTGTCCGCGTCTAGTGTAGTAACTGAGTCCAGCCTAGCCGATACTGTTGCTTGACTAAGCTAAGTCAACTCAACTCAACTTGGTGACTTGTCCGCATTGACTCAGCTCACTATTTTGAAACTTTTTCAAACCATTTTAAGCCATTTTTGATCGATTTTGCTAATTCAATAATTCATATATTAGTTTAGATGCATATTCACATTATATAACATATTTTGATATAATGAGTATTTTTTTATTTATTTATTATTTATTTCTTTTTATTTATATGTTTGACGTATATGATGAATGCTTATGTAATTGTTTATTATTATTATTATTGATATATTTACTTATTAATATTAATCTTATTTATGTTTACTAAATTTTATTTATTTATTTATTTATTTATTTATCTATTTGTTTATTGCAAATATATTAAGATTTATTTGTATTTAATTACGTATTCTGTAATTAAAATTAACTGATTGTTTATTTATTTATTTACTTAATAGTTTATATGTTTACTAACACGATTATATGTGATATTTATTCATGTTTAGCCATGTAGTTATATAGTATAATGATATTATTATTTATGATTAGAGCACTATTATTTTCATGTATTTATTATTTATTTATTTCTTAATGAGTGTATTTATTTGTTTATCTATTATTTGTTTATTAGTTATTTTCTTTATCATGTCTCGATTTGCATATTGAATGTTTAGTTGTAGGTTTATTTAGCATAGTTTTTTTTATTAAGATACATTCGTGATGTGATCACACACTACAAGCATGTATCATATAAAGATGTCAGTATTTTACTTAATAGTGGAGTTTTGATGTAGGTTTCAGAGTCTTAGCTCACCGTAGAAGGGCTGATGTACTTGAAGTTTGGACCAAAGGTCTATTAGGACTCTTCTCATTTTTTATCACTATAATTTATTGCTGATTTGATTTTCAAATCGCAGGATGTGTTAAGTGGCAATTTTATCAGACCCCACTTAACATGGGTTATTTAAACATATTTTACTTCCGTGATTAATAACCCTCAAGGATGAGACCTCTCGAGTCTAATTTCGAAAATAAAATTCACTGCAAGTTATTTTTGGGCCTATTATATAAATCTCTTCCTAAACCTATATATAATTTTATTGGTATTTTCCATTGAGATGTGAAACAAAGGAAAAATGACAATTACCCTATTTGAGCGGGCACGTGCCAATCAAGGGGAAAATCGACAATCGTGCAACGCGGGTGGGCATGTGCTGGCCAAAACGAGCTATGGATTGGTGAGCGGGCCGTTCTATTCCCGAAGGATCCTAACAACTCTACTTTTGAGTACTTCAAACCCAGAGAAATGTGGAGGATACTACAATGCAACACATGTCTAGACTTATAGTTTCAAAGGGTACTAAAGGTGAATGCCTAAGAGTACTCGGCCTATGTGTTTAATGTCAGAAGTGATATGGAGGATGTAGAAAGTAGAAGGAATTAAGAAAAGAAATTGATATTCTCGCACATGGTATAGTTTTAAAGTTGTCAAAGCATGAGATAGGATATAATGGGACGGTGTCAAGCCAAGGCCGACGACTCCTAATTAACGCCCTTATGAGAGATTTTGTGAAAAAATATATAAACGATTTTATTTAACAAGAAAGCAAATCTCCTATAACAGTTTAATTATTAGTTATTTCTAAACAAATAATACTCGTTACTGACATTTTTTCTATTATATATATAAGTCTTGTGATCCTTAGTCGACTTTGGTGGGAGGACAGATGAATGCTATATATACTTAAGTTTAGCTCAGTTCCTTTCTTTCAAGTTTTTATTTATATTTGATGAGTTTTCACGTATATTTAACGATGTCTTCCATTCTCTTGACGCTAAACGAGTTATTTTGATCTACATTATTGATCAAGTCTTATAGACTAGTTGCTTTATACATAACTTGACTTAGTCGTAACATTTCTGATTCGATTTTTAGATAAATTAAAATTGAGGTGTTACACAGGTAGCAATGGGTCATGCAAGGGGTGGTAGTGCACTGGTGTGCACGGCGGTGCGAGGCACGAGGGTGCACATGGTGCGGCAAAGCCGCGGGCTAGGCGGCATGGTTGCGAGTGGGGAGGCAATGACGTGGAGTCGGGCACATGAGACAGAGCGGCCGCTGCGGGTTGGAGCTGGCAGCCATGTGTGGCATGCGCTTGCGTGCTCCCAAGAATACTTGACACTGCCCTTAAATGTGTCACACATGCGAACCAATTTTTTTAGCAAATGCTCGAAAAGATTATAACATTTTTTTTTTCAAAATTTGACACCAAAATAACAGGTGATATTTTTTGTGTTGTTAGTTTTACCACTAAAAAATAGTGACTATTTGGTGACTAATTAAATTTATAGTGACTAATTTTTAAAAAAAAACAACACCAATTTTCGGTGTCTAATTATTTGTCTTATCAATTTTGCCACCGAAAAATGGTGACTATTCAATGACTAATTAAATTGTCATCAAAATATTCAATGGCAATTAGGTAATTAATTTTAGAAAAAAAATAACATTCATTTTTTGGTGATTATTCAATAACAAATTATTTTGTCACCGAATATCGGTGACAATTTGGTGAGAAATTTTTTCACTAAAATTTCAGTGGCAGAAGGCTCATTTTCCACCGGTATAAAAACTTGGTACCACTAATTCAAGTAGATTACCTTTATATCCCTAATATCTTAATCATAAATATATCACTACAAAAAATTTAAATTTTCTCCACAATTTAATAAACTCAAAATGCATTGTAAAACCGTGGAGAAAAGTAGAGTTATAAAAAGTTGAGTGGCGAAAAGTATGGTACTGAAAAATTTCTCCATGGTTTTAAGCGGGGAGAATAGTAAAAAAATTAATACATGTTTATCTATAAATATGGAGATCATAATATTCGATTATAATAACCGTGGAAAAAGCATTCTCTATACACTTTTATCTACGGATATTTTTTTGAGAGGCGAAGAAAAGTCATTTATTTTTTGTAGTTTATGAAAATCATGATCACAGTACATAGATTTGAGACAGATAAATGGGCCATCGTATATACATTTTGATATAACCATTATTAGCCCCATTGCCAATGTACTAGCTACTCCATCTTACAAACAAAACAAGTATTATATATTGTACCTACAATGTGGAACTATATTATATACACCATAGCTTACTTATATAGTGATTGGGACGATGATCAGGACCCAATACCTACTCTTCGCCTCTATATTTGTGTATCAACACATTATTATTAATATAAATAATCAAAGATGAAAGAGCAAAAGTACTTCGGGTCATTTGCATGTCTCCCAGCAAGCAACCTCAGTGATGTGTAGGGATAGAAAGAAACACATTTAACTATGTAGAATAGGAGATATTTTGATTGGTTGGGTGGCTTTTTTAAAATTTTTCCGTAGAATAAAATATATAAATGACTCATCAGCTATATAAAGATCAGGACAAGATTAACACGAATTTTTCAACCTAAATGACGCCAGCATGAGCCAGTTAATCTAGCTTAGAGGAAGAAGTCGGCAAGCCTTGGTGTTAATTAAGTCTGATTGACGCGACACTTAACGGCAAAGAAGATCATAAACTCAACATCTTCAATGCTATGTCTATTGTCATCAACACATCATCTATGATTAACTATCTATCTACCAAAATAAATACATATATTGCTATAATCTTCTATGCGAGTAACTTAGCTTTGGCTTCTAATCGTCATGTCACTTGATGCCTTGGCTCCACAAATAACTTGCCATTTTGGCATTGGTGAATCTTACCGATAATGGAACTGGAAACAACAGAGAAGACCCATGAATATTCTCGCAGGGATTCTTGAGATGCCATTGATAAGATGACCTTCAACATTAAGGGTCAACAAGATCCAATGTCCGATCTAGTGCAGGCTCCCCCGATGCACATTATAATTTGGCCCAAAATTTGAGGGCCACATACACATCCATGGCCTCCCCTGACATCATATCTTCTCCGAGTTGCTTTCTAGGAGAGAGTGAAAGAAGCTGAGATACATGATATTAAAAAAAAAGCAGAAAAAATTGTCAAATCTTTACCACATGGTAAGGCTTCATAAGTGTGGTAAAATCGATGATGGTTTTACTGGCTAGAGACAAGAACAGACGTTCGAATGGGAGGGTGATGTGAGAATCATACCAACCTGCCCAAAGAATCCACGGATTATGGATGCATCCATCTGCCCATTTACATACCTAATACGTGGCATCTTCAATCGCTGAATCTTTAATAATTCCTTCCCATTAGAGTACAACCCAGTTGGAATCTCAATTCTCAAAGTGGCAAAATCCTGTGCTACAATTGACCATATTTTAGCATTGGAAGTGGTGGCCTCGTGGGAGGGAAAGGTTGGACATTCCTAGGCCACTATGGGCCCCTTGAGGGAGTAGATTCTCCTCCCTTTCCCCATCTCCATCCCAATAAAAGCTAGCATTGAGCTGCCAAGCTATCCTGCAAAGTTCCCATCTGGGTGAGGTTTTAAAATTGCTTTTCAAGGTGGGCTTGGAGATTGTGTGTGGGTGCTGTTTTCTGAACGTGGTCCGCTTCAGAATCAAAGCAGCTATTCTCACCCAAGAGCTTGGAATATTCCCACCTCAAAAGTGAGTATCTTTCACAATTTTTTTTGTAACTGCGTCTGTTTCTGGAATCTTGTTTCGCGAATTGTGTGGCTTGTTGTATTGGTGGTTAAAGTGATCCAGTAAACAGGTTTGTGCTTCTTATGCAAAAACAGGTTGATCAGCACATCTGATCTTGGTTTTTGTGTTGGCACGGTCGCATGTGCTGGTCCCTTTGAATCTTGTTTCAGTATTTATATCAGCCTTTCATAAATGGGATTGATAAAGTGAAGTAAAAAAATTGGCTTGTTAAGCAAAGTTTGTGCTTTGGCATCTGATTCTTCTGATCAGTTGATAGGTTGCAAACACTCCTGCTGGTTGATATGCTTTAAAAACTCATTGATGTGATTGAATCAATAATTTGTGTCTATTGATCTGAATATGTCTATGAACTTGAAACAGATTCTCTAGCTTTGGGGTGGGGGGGTGGAGGGGGCTCTATTGAAGCGAGCTGGTGATGGACGATGCAGTTTTTTCACCCGGGTCAATCCTCAGGACCTTCTCAGATTCAGCACTTGATTTTGATCTTGTGGATGAGCTCTTGGTTGGGGGCTGTTGGTTAGAAACAACACCAGGGGGGCCTGACCTTTTTATGCCCAGCACTTCAACCCCATCTAATGTTTTTGATTCATCTCTTTACGGGTTATCTACTGATGTTGATATTAAAGGACTGGCCCCAGAAGCAGCAGCAGACGCCATTCAGAACAGAAAAGACAGATCAGTCTCTCTTGCGGTTGATAATCCAATTGGAAGCAGAGAGATTGATCCAAACACGCATAAATGTGCAGACCGCATGGACAAAGAAGGTGCTTCTACAAATGAATGTGGAGAGGTGATTGATTCAGAGTCTGAAATTAGAACAGGATGGTGGATAGAACCACAGGCAAACGCAGGTCCATCGTCATCTTCCGTTAAAGAGAGGCTGCTGCAGGCTGTGAACTACATAAAGGAATCCACAAAAGATGGCAATATTCTCGTTCAAATATGGGTACCTACGAATAGAGGAGGCAGAAATGTTCTTACTACGTCTGGCCAGCCATATTGGCATGATTCTAGATGCCAGAGGCTTGTGAATTACAGGAATGTTTCCACGAATTTCCAGTTTCCAGCGGAAGAGAACTCGAACGAAGCTGTGGGATTACCGGGACGGGTTTTCAAGAATAAGCTACCTGAATGGACTCCAGATGTTCGTTTATTTAGCCCTGATGAGTATCCAAGAGTTCTTCATGCTCAATTTAATGGAGTACAAGGTTCACTTGCACTTCCTGTTTTTGAGCATGGTAGTAGGTCTTGTTTGGGGGTTGTAGAAGTGATCATGACTTCTCGGAAAGTTAATTATCGGCCTGAGCTTGAAACCATCTGCAGTGCTCTTCAGGTATAATTTATCTTCTATTCCTTATAATTTTTTGCAGGTCATTAAATCCAGAGATTTGGGCGAGATCATGTCTTCGCCTCTTCAAACTCCAATGCCACTGATCCAATTTTGATCAATTCTGACCTGCTGCAGCGACCCAAGCTGGTCAGATTACACTTATCAAGTATCCACATAGGGTTCAGGCCTATTGAGCTCTATCGGAATTGTGTGGAAAACTTAGCTGGGCTTGTTAGTCTATACTAAAGCCTCTAAACTTGTCTCATTCTAGCCGAAATCAAACTGAGACAAGGTGGAAAATTCCTGTCTATGGAACAAACATGTAGATTCACATTAGAATTTCTTGTTTTGATTTTTTTAATGTATAGTTTTAGTTGGAATTTAACAACTAAATGGCAATACCTTGGTTTTGTTGCTGATAGCCCTTAAAGTAAGTATCATTCTTCTCCAAGTACGTCCCAATTGTGCTTAAATATCATTATACACGGTATTTTGGCCGATCAACCGCAATTTGTTTAATTTTCAACTGTGCTCGAGTGATCATCATTTTATGCAATTATAGTCTTGCAAGTTGAAATTGAGGCAAATTTCAAGAGTGATCTAATCACCTATTTGGATATAGTTCACTTAATAGTTGGCAAAGCTACATGTTGAAATGTTGATTTTATTGTGTCAATGTCTCTGCTATAACTTCTTTTTTTTTTTTTTTAATCAACCGCCAATTGGCAGGCTGTTAATCTTAGGAGCTCTGAAGTGCCAAACCTATCAAACATTCAGGTGACATGAATAATTTTCTCAATCTTTTTAATCGGGTTTTTATTAGAATTCTCTGAAAAGGTGTAGGTAGTTAGCATGAAAGAAATTTTTTCTATTTTTAATTTTCAGGAGGATAGAAATATCTCCCACATGGTAATACCAGAGATTCAAGACATCTTGAAGGTCGTTTGTGAGGCATATAAATTACCTTTAGCGCAAACATGGGCTCCGTGCATTTACCAAAGCAGAAAAGGCTGCCGACATTCTGATGAAAACTATAAAAATTGTGTGTCCCCTGTAGATGCTGCTTTGTATGTGACTGATCCTCGCATGCAGGGCTTTCATGAAGCTTGTTCAGAGCACCATTTACTCAAAGGGCAAGGTGTGGTTGGAAAGGCTTTTATAACAAATCAGCCATGCTTTATCAGCGATATAACTACTTTTAGGAAATCGGAGTATCCTCTCTCACACTATGCCAAATTATTTGGTTTACAAGCTGCATTCGCAATTGGCCTTAAAAGCTTATACGCAGGGGTTGTGGACTATGTGTTAGAGCTATTCTTACCTGTTGGCTGTACAGATAATGGCCAACAAAAATTAATGATGGATTCTTTATCTGCTATGATCCAACAGGCCTGTCGAACTTTGTGGGTTGTCATGGGCAAAGAAGTGGAAGAGGTTCCACAGTTGCATAAAGATCCAGTTCTTGCATCGGGGAAAATTTCAAGAGAAAATTCAATTGGAAGTGGAAACTCCTCCCTAGAAGTACCATCTTGGATTTCTTCTTATGAACAGTCACAGCATAAAGGAAAGATTGCCACAGAGAGCGTGATGCTGGATTTTAAAAACAAGGGGAGTTCTCCTTTTAGCATTATGACTCAGTGGGATCAAGGTCTAGATCATACAGGTTCCACCAAAGAGAAATTGAGCTCAAGAAAATTTTCTTTTGTTCCTCGTGGAAGTTCAAGTGGTGGAAACTTCGCAGATAGAAAGAGGTCAAAGACGGAAAAAAACATCAGCTTGGAAGTACTTCAGCAATACTTTGCAGGGAGCCTGAAAGATGCTGCAAAAAGCATTGGTGGTATGTGTATCTTGTGTGATTGATCTTTTAACCTTATATATCCTCTACTTTTGCATATGTTCTTTGTTACATATTATGCAAATTTTTCTTTGGATTGTAATTTCATTTAAAGCTAATTTCTTGATTTGTTGCCCTTGTAATTGATTTTATAGCTCGGCATAAGCATAACTCATCTTATCAGGCAGATATAGTTTACTTCTTGTTGGCGTTCTTATGCAGTCTGTCCCACAACGTTAAAACGGATATGTAGGCAGCATGGTATAAGTCGTTGGCCTTCAAGAAAGATAAAGAAGGTAGGACATTCATTGCAAAAGATCCGACTGATACTTGACTCCGTCCAAGGTGTGGAAGGCGCTTTCCAGATTCCTTCTACCTATTACAACTTTCCAAATGTTAACGGGCCGAAAACTGCCCCTCAAGAACTGCCAGAAAGCACTACTTCTACTGGAATTCAACTACAAGAACTTCCAAAACTTTTGAATACATCAGTTTTGCAAGACACACGGAAAACAGATGTATTGACGGTGTCACATTCACCATCTTCCTCCTGCAGCCATAGCTCTAGTTCCAGTCTTTCTTGCTCTAGCAGTTCTCAACAACAGCTTAGTTCTCCATTATCAGCAGCTTCTCCGGTTGAAATTATGGATAGCAATGAGGGCGGTTCCTTTAAAAGAGCATACAGTGAAGCAGAGTCAAGTGTTTTAATCAAAGAGGAGATAGAACCACCTGTCCGGTCATTCAGTTATAAAGCACTTGATGCAGGGCCATGCGTGCATGATATACCTCTTCCACTGAAAACACAGAAGTGCTCCTCCAGGAATGAACCACCAGTCAGGGTAAAAGCTGTTTATGGAGAAGACAAAGTAAGATTCAGTCTGCAACCTTCATGGGGTTTTCGTGATCTTAAATTACAGATTGGCAAGAGGTTCGATATAGCAGACGTGACTACAATTGACTTAAAATACTTGGATGATGACTTAGAATGGGTGCTGCTTACATGTGATGCTGATTTGGATGAGTGCAAAGATGTGTGTAGGGCATCTGGAAGTCAAGCAATCAAACTTAAAGTTCATATCAAGCAGTTGGATGCCAGAAATTCGTTTAGCCAGGTTGGTGGGTTTTCATGATTCAACTTCAGAAAAGAAAGCGGAAACTGATTCGCTCCGAATCGGCATGGATATCAATCAAACTGTTCACAAGATGAGAGAGAAGAAGATGGTCGAAGTGTCAACTTCAGTTCGTTTATTCCAACAAAGTATAAAACGATCCGGCTCAGAATGACCTTCCCTAAACTCTGATTTTATTTAGAGTAAATGTCAGAAATGATGAGGAAAGAACAGGGAAAGAGTCGAAGGGAAGAGGTAATTGAGAGTGGAGCCGATGGTAACAAGGCAGTGACGTGTGTTCCTCTTCATGTTTCTAGAAAGAAAGCTAATGAGAACTCTGACAGTTCTGCTATCTCCGTTCCAGTCAAGATGATAAACTATGCATCTTCTGATTACTCTCAAACCGGAAATTGACTGTAGCCTCGCATCTTGAAATGGGTACGTCTCATGTTAATTGTTGCAAACTTAAATACTTTTAGATTCATTCTGTTCATTATAAATCAATACGATTTTGTCTTTCTTTCTTGTAGATCTGATAGAGATGGTACCGGAATCGTTAGGACCAAGTTATTTTCCATACAGATCCAACAATCATTTGCATCATCATGAATCAATTTAAGATATACTTCCTAGCTTGGACGAGACGAGAGACACTTCAATTGCCTGCTGTCATCGCTTGGTGGCGCCACTACAACAGACCAGCACAATAAATTTTTGCCACATGGAGCATCGTATATAGCCTGCATCCACTTCAATTTGTTATGTTCTAAAGATGTGAGGACTCGGGATCATCATCGTCATCGTCCACTTGCCGGAAATACGGTGCCTATAGCGTCGACTTCTTGGCATTTTCCCTGCCTGTAAACCTACAGCAGTGTACAAACCATTATCTTTTTTCTTATGTATATATGAATGATGGAACATGCATTTGATTTTTTATTTCAGTTTCAAGGTCATGATTATGAACTCTCCATGTTTTAATCCATGACGTGATACCAAATTTTACCTTGCGCTCTTTTAACAAAATCAAAATAAAATATTTTAACGGTTTGAGGTAATTATTTCTATAAAATATCGACAAAATCAAATGAAGCGTTCACAATTACTTCTCAATATCTCAATATTTAAAAATTATTATTAAAAAATCTCTTCAGAAAAAATCATTATTTAATTATCAAAAAAATAGTTAGAATTGAACATACACGTATAATCGCTGGACCACGTACGGACACATAGTATTTTCAAGATAGCAACTTCTCTAAATTCATCCCTTCGGGCAACCAACCACCTTGCTTGCTGCCGATATCGATAAATATGATATGCATGAATTTTACTTCACCAAAAGTATATGATTTGGTATCACTATACGTTCGCCTGAATAAAGATCCTAAATACTTTTGTTTAAGCGTAAGACGAAACCAAGGCATGGTCCCTATCATTTTGAGATTTCTAGTACCTCTGTTAGAAATTTTTAATCTATGAAATGAAATGGAATAATACAGCCTATCTGCGCATTAGAAGTTTTATGATTCTGGTAAAAAATATGAATGGTTTCACCTTTTTTCTAAAAAATAAAAATAAATTAAACAGTAGATGCATACTATTTACAAAGAAATAAATACAAGGCGGCATGCCTCAAACACCTGAAAGACTCGAGCATGATAATATAATTAATTAATGGGCCCAGTTTAATAAATAATCAAAATTTGGATTATCTTCCACAAGCCTCAGCTACGTTGAAGAGTCTGCTGTTCATCTTGATTCATATCTATTACATGGTACCTGGAAGGAGGACCACAAATACTCAACAGTACCTGCAAAACAGCATGAATGCTCATGAACAAAATGCAACTTTTCAAAGTGGTGTACAAGATTGCAAGCCATGAACTGTCGATTGTCCAAGTAAAGCTCATTGTGATCAGAGTAGAGACCATTACCGGCAAGAAAACAAGACCGTGTAAGAAACCAATGAGAACCAAAGCAAGATACATTTGGAAGTAATATACCTGTAATGCAATACAATTAAATTAGGGGGCATCATTTGGAAAATAATTTGTTACTTCATATAAAAAAAAGCTAAGCATGTAGATAAACTGACCACAAAAATTTCTGATTTTGCGAAGTGCAAAACAATCACACCAACCAGTTTAGTTAAGGTAATTCCACTGCACAAAACATCAATAAGAAATTTAACTCAGTGAATTAATTTTTGAAAAGTTATCACGCTCGGAACCTGCAATTTATCAAATTTGAATAAATAATTTTTTTTTTAAGGAAAAGGTAGAACCTGAAAACAGAGGCCCCCATGGTACCAAGGGCCTCATTTGCCCGTTGTCCTCTATCCCCATTACTAACCTGTTAAAAAACACACTTCTTATAAATACAGGGTAGCATGTTACAACACAAGATTCAGAAGAATTAATAGAACTAACCGAGAAAGCATGCACGATATGCACACAAAACTCCACAGCAATTCCAATAGACATTACAAGATTTACAACAGAAATTGCATTAAGTTGGATGTTTAGAATTGCCATCACGCCCTGTCCATAAGACAACCATATTAGATAACAGCATGACAGTCAAAGATAGTGAAGAGATAATAGAGAAATAAATTATGTTTCCATGGCCAATATTATTAAGGTCATGAAACAAATTTTTTGCATTCCTTTCTAACCCGCAAAAATTACAGGGAGTGCTTCTTGTCAAATGATAAGCTGTAGTTTACAGCATGACAAGAGAGTACATAAACATGAATCAATTACCCTCATCATCATCACCACCAAGGCACCACCACCATCATCCTCAACATAATCCACTTAATTAATCAGATCCCACATTCAAACCACAAATTTTCATAGTCTTATCTTACTACCTCATTCACATCTTTTCCATCTTCCTCTATCAGTCTTATCCATTACAAAAGTGTGTGCCGTATCTTTCAAGGCCGCACAAAGAACATTCCTTTGCACATTAAAATTAACATCAACAGTGGTCAAGGAAGAAACATCTAAGTAATGTTGAAGCTGAAACGATTTGTGTGCATGATCAAACAATCATTTAAAGTATGCATATTTCAACCTACAAAGTAGGAAAAGGTATAACAAAAAATAAAGAGGATTTTGGTCCAACAGGATACATACCATCATGTCAACCACCATCATTGCCAACACGAGGAATATAATAACTGAACTCCACAAACTGCATAAGGAAATTGATTAGGCATTGATATAAAAGTTCAAATGAAAAAAGCATAGAAATACAAATTAGACATTTGACGAACCTGCATGTTATAATAAGACAAACGATAAACACCGCTCCTGTAGAAATAAAAAAGATATTATTGTCAAAGTTCAAAAATAAAAAATTAAAATTCGGGAGAATATAATAAACCAAAAAGAAAATCAACATCATCCACTTAATCCCAGGTGATAGAAATAAAACGATAATGTCTGTATTCTAACTCTTCTAGAGCAGCAAAATTATAAATGGCAAGTCAAAACAATTAGCATGTGTTGTACAGATCGATCAAAAGTAACAACCTTAACAAATTAGTAGAAAAGAACCACATCCTTTTACTGCACGCAATTTCAAGAAAAGTACAATCTAAGTGAATTATTACCATTATTAATTTTTTTCTAAAAAAAAATATTGCTGTTAATAATGACAACTACAATGTGATAGAAATACTCCAAGAAAATGATATAACACCACAGTTTGAAACATTGCCAATACATTGCTGATATATTAGCACCATCAGCTTGTCCGCGCCAAAACAGGGAGCAAAATCAATTCCGCCCATAACACATGCACAGGGGATACACATTGAAGATATGTTGCAATATCAGAAAGCTTCCTTGCATCAACCTCGAATTTCCACCCCATGTCAAAGATATATTGAAATATATCACTATACACAAAAGATTTCTGACATCAAAAATCAAGTTCTTCATGATAAGAAACAAAGCAATCAAAAAAGATGGAATATGTTTCTACAATGAAACAAATACTCAAGATTCTGTGTTTTTTAATGCTCATGTGATTCATATTTTGTAGTAATTGTGTGACTATATTTCATCAAGGTGATACTTCATAGAAACAAGCTTATCTTTATAAAAATAATTAACAGGAATCAGCAAATTTCTGAGTAACTCCAACAAATCCCCGATATGAATGTCATGTGTCATGTTACCATATGATGATATGATACTGACAGGCAATATGACAATATTGGTCAAAACTATCAAAGGAAGTTCTACAAAACATAATTTAGAGAGTTACTGACCAAGAGCTAAGCCAATGTTTATCAATGCTGTTCTCCATATATTTAGGTACTGCTCAAAGAATATGTAGAACACAGAATAGGGAAATATATCAATCTGCAAAGACAAAAAAGTAATAATCATAAATTCTTCTCGTCTGAAAGTGATAGCAAGCTTTCAAATATGGATTCATAGGTGAAATAGTTCATCTGGTTGAATCTGCACTGAAACTTCCCAACCTAAAATCTGAATTAGTGGAGGATAATTTACCTTCAAAGAATCAGAAACCCTAGATGCAAAGTCTCTTGCTGCACGCATAGAGTCTACATAGTCACTCTGTGGAAGAAGGAATTCATTAGGTGATATGCATTAGCTAAGAATGTAAACTATCTGCTTTCCTTACTAAAAGTTCTAATTTACTTGTTTATTCAGCGGCATGTGATATGTTCTAAACTCAGATGCCCGAATGACGCCACTTTCATAACCTGAAAATAGAAGTATTTGTACTAATGACACAGTTGTGAAGCGTAGAGCCGGATTCATACTAAGATTAGAAAATAATAACATACCATTCAGATCTAGACTAGTTGTATAGGCTCCATGACCACCTTTTGCGCAATCAGCAGAAGGCAATGCATTGAGGAACCACGGCAGTTTCTCTCTGAACTGTGATGTAGATGGACGACCTTGGTGCAGATCAGAGTGCCGAAAGCACTGACATAATAAATGTTTAATGATGTCAATCACTACATTTTCAAACACAAAAAATGCAAAAAACGAAGGTTGAGGAAAACTATTGCCCATAAAGTTGATTTCAGGCATTTAGAATCGCCAGAAAGAGGTCACCTACTGTTGTACAATCTTTGCATACACCGCCAATATCACAAGAACCTTCTTCTGATTGACAGCAAGGTGGCTGTACACGAAAAGCAATAATTAATATCACATATTAACAACCAAATATATTTGTGCATATTCTCTTGCTTCATGCATAAACAAGTGCTTCAATGCTTGACTTTGACATGCATAAAAATTCTGAATGAAAGTTAATTTCTAAGTTCCATAATTTGATCAGAACAAGTTAAGTCAGCAATGAATGAAGCCATATCTATCCCTGATAAAGCTTTTATTTCCTGTATAACAAAATCTTTCACAACAAGAACTCAAAGTATATTTCAATTTTTCAGGTGCTGCCAGAAAGCCAATCTATATCATAAAATAATGTCTTGCCTGTGATGCCTTCGCCTAAACGTCTAATCATATAGTTCAACATATTTGAGAAAGAAACTTCAACTTATGCTTGCCCAATAGAACTAGTTTCAGGCAAGAAAATAGCAAATAGGCATCCAGAATAGCATGACATAGAAATGGACCTGGTCATCAGGAGGACAATAACTTCCATTCATAAACCTGCGGCAACAGCCAAATGCTTCTGGAGACAACCAAACAAGAAAATCATCAAGCCATGAAGCAGCAGGCTTAGCGATGTAGCTTAATTGCGGTGTCGTGGATGCCCTTGCTATCTACACAAGCAGCAAGACAGTTAAACCACATTGAAAAGGCTTCATTATTGTATGAAATTAAACTTCATTGAGGAATTAGTTAAGGAACAATTGTATCAAAGATTCAAAATCCACCTAGCTTTTTCAAAGGAAAAACCATACAGCTTATATTAAATGGTTGTATTATACAATAATACAATGCAACCATTATAATATCTTCTTTCAGCCCAGAAGGAAAGTTTTATACCTCATTTAAGAGGGAGTTGGGTTCACATTGGCTTATGGAGCATAACTGATTTGTATGCGGGGATTCCTCACTAACATAAAGGACATAGACAAAATGAAGAAATGTGACAAATCAGTGAAGTAGTAAACAATCCATATGACGCATACATGGAATCAAATATGAAATAGAAACTCCAGCATCAACAAAGGATTATGTCTGAAATAAGCAATAGAGAACATACTTTCAAGTCATAGTTTTAGGAAAAAATCAACTAAATTTCGTGCCCAGTGCCTAGACATGATAACATGACATGCTTTTACATCATTATAGTACCTAATACCAATCTAACTAGGACAAGGTGAAGGAAAATGTGGAGGCGGCAATATGATGATTTCTCTATACTCATTGCCTATACCTTTTCTCCTCGACTAAAATCAGTGTAAAAGTTCTACTCCAGCTATGAGCCAATCTAAAAAAGACCACTAAAGAGCTCAAATAAGGTGAAATCATTATCAATAAAGCGATACCTGTAATTATAGTTCTTAACAACAAAATACAATGGCGGTCCAACTCGCAGGTACTCTGATACATTGTTGAAATACCCCTACATTATCTTGCACATTGGCATTTAGTAGCAAGAAAGCGCTATAGAGTTGTGCCATGGTACTAAAAGAGTAAACAAAAATAGAGGAAACCTGAAGGTAAGAATCCCTGGGAAGAACAATTTGTTGCTCCAAACCTGGCTGTATTCTGGTGCTCAATGCCTGATTGTCGAATAAAAAAACTAAATCACATACCTTCCAGCAACTATACAAACAACTAAATATCCCCCTTGTGATGATCAATCCTCTTAACAAAATTCAAACATTATGCGACCTATCTCACTTTTTCAGCTTATAAAATTTTAAATAAACAAGCAGTTATTTTACATAAAGAAACATACTAATCCAGGATCTAAGTGACTTACAATACTGATAAAAGAAAGAGCAACAAAAATAGCAATGACAACTATCTTGACTCCCCAGATGCTAAGAACAGGAGCATGAACTTCCTACAAGATAAGAAAAAGGCATATAATTACAAAGATGACTATAAATAATAAAAGCTTACTTTAGTGTATTTATAAAAAAAAACAAACAAAACAGAGTAAATTGCAAAATTGGAATTTCAGAACAGCCTAAAAGAGAAAAAAGTACCAAGCAGCTTATTGAGAACAATTAACAAGAATCATTTCAAAACACTTTAGACACATTGAAAAGATGACATATATAGAAGTGCAATAAGTCGACAGATTCATGATTCTTCAAGAGAAATTTGGACAATTCAAAACATTTCTTTAGGAAATGTTTATAACACTCCTCAAACTAATTCATTTACATAAATGACATTATCGTAACATGTCTGTTTTGTTATTCACAAGCAAGAAAAAAAAAGCAAATCAGAAAAAACATCATTATAAAACTAATTTACATGCCACATTTGTGTTGAAGATTTGTTATCTATAAAAGACAAACAAATTTAAGAATCACAAAGCAAACCAGGAAAGCAACTCCTTACGATATTAATTTAAATTCTATATTCGAATTGAAGATTACATCATATCTAACATTCTTGCTTCCTAACAATCAATTAAATGCAATGCTCCTCTATTTTAAGCCTCTCATCTCCCCCTCCGGGTGAGAACTTTTTCATCAAACCACTTCCTCTAAGACATCCACGTTGGCTTTCTGCCATTTGCCACCATAGAACATAATATCAAGTCCCTTTGCACAAATTGACCCATCTCAATCAGCATTTAACAACCTAAACAACTTATGAAGCAACCATCTGAACATATTCCATTTCATGGGATCATAACACATTGATCAAATGAAAATGGTACACAAGCCATGAGAGAGAGAGAGAGAGAGAGAGAAGAGGCTACCTTCATATAGCGAGTAAGAAGTCCCGGTGGCCTCTGTTGGTTACCTACATTCTCTTTCAATTATATATAGATCTATAAAAAATTCTGTAAACAATATTTTTAACAGCAACACACTCTTATCTGATGCTGAAGCAGATACAGGAATCTTTATACAAGGAAAACAATCTATTCTGTTGTCTTCTGTCCTCAAGAAGTCAAAGATGATTAAGGCAACAAAAGCTGTAACTTGCAGAAGGAAGTCCAAAAGTACAGCCAGTGCTACATAAAGATAATTGAGATCAATAATATGTATAACATTCAAAAAGACAAGCAGGAAATTAACAATTACACACCTGCGAACATGGAAAACACACGACAGGCAGGCATAGGAATAAAACTTCCAACTGCAAAAGCTAAAACTTCTGAAAGACTAGCAAGGGTGATAGATGGTCCCACTTCAACAAGAGCATTACTTATTCGCTCTTCTAACGGAATATTTAGTGGTTGCCGTTTAACGGCATGCACAAGGATGCACATGTTATCTACTCCAACCTGGATATACACACAGTTCTACCAAATTTATTTCCAAAAAGGCTCCATGATTACATTATGCAGGATAGAATAATGAAGAAAATAACAAGCAAATAAAAAAGACATGTAAAAAGTTTGATTGATTGGAACAAATTAGCCAATACTCACACATTTGAAAGCTACAATAGTTAATCATTAGATTTTTTATAGAGAAAAGAAGCAACCAATATTAGAGAATATCAACCTGCCAAAGATTTAACACATAACTTTTGAATAGTTAGCTAAAATGGCTTCATTTGTATATGGAATTAGCATAAGCCTAAGCTCACTCCTTTAGATGTTAAAAGAAATCTTTGCCAAAGATCAAGTTTAATGAAACTGTGGTTCGTGCTAAAGATGCAACATATGCCCTTGAAATGTTACTCATTCAAGATATGCATTATCAATTTTAGCTCGTATTAAATATATAGTTCAAAACAACATTACTTGGCTCTCATATAAATAAACAGAATATTTCAAGACCACGGCCGTGAGGGATCAACTCTGAGCACAGCCTGGGGAATATCCATGGAAATGGACCCATAGATTTTTGCAAATACAAACAGATAAAGTCAAAAAATAAGTTTAAGAATAAAAAAATCGAAACTTAAAAACTCATATTTTCAGGACGTACACATGAAATTTTTCTTAAGAGCTACACTATTATATTTAGAGGTTAACTTACAGCCAAAACAAGGAAAGGGATAACTTCCATGATAATGAGAGTGGATTTTACACCAATAGCACTGAAAAATCCCATAGATCCAAGTACTGACAGCATGACAACTAAAACTCCAGACAAACCCAGGAGTACCTGAGGGACCAAAAAAGGGCAATAATAATCTCTTTCAACGCTATTTAACAAAGGAAGGAATCAAATCTGATAACACAACGGTAAAAACAACATACCTTGGAAGATATGTAGAAGGAAGTGAAATGAGGAGCATCACCTAAAGTGAAAGATATATAAGCGAACATCACGAGATAGCTTACCTAGATGAACATACCCACCATATATTAGTACCATGGAACAACAATTATTAAAAAGGACAAAAGCTAGTCTTGCAAAAGTCCCACCAATATGGTTATCACATCTGCCGTGCTTTCTCTCTTTAACTCATCCTCAATAGAACTTTCCGCAGAAAAAGTAAGGGTGAGATTGTGAGCCTTCACCATTGACACCAACTCTTCCTGTCAAATATGCTTGGATTAAATCCTACTAGAAAGGCGTAGGAAAAACACTGAAACTGTAGACCACCATTAGGAGAGATGATAACTTAGGAATCAAATCATAACATGTCAACCTTAGCTAATTTCACAAATGCCTTTTCCCAAGCCATTGCTTTGCCATTTTCTTTGCCTGTTTTGTCAATGTTGTTGTTCACAGGGTATGTAATTACAAATGCTGAAGCCTGTCACAATGATATTTGTCCGTCAGCAAACAAACATGATATCTCCTGTATAGATCACGAGTTAGTGACACTTTTATAGTCAATAAGTTAACAATTACCTCTGAATAGTTGCTTCGGGAGAAACCTCCTAAAGCTGTACTGGGATCAACAGGGGCCTTGAATGCACTCAAGCATGTTTCAGCCGAGGTATAGTGCTGAAAGTTGGCATGCATCATATTAATACAGAATTTCTAAGATTGACAAACTCAAGGACATAAAAAATGTACCTGAAAGCAGTATTCAGCATGCTCAACTCCACCAAAGTCGTCATAATTTTCAGGATCCATCTTATAGTACTGCCCAAGATTACATATGTCATTTATCAAGAAAATCTTGCCACTAATGGCATCAAATACGCTGCTAAAAAATCAAGAGAAGAAAATGAGAATAAGATACCTGCAATACACTCTGTGTAGCACAGTCTGAACCCATTGGTTTCAAGCATATGTCTGTAAGAGCTATCATGGACCCAGAGAAATTAGCACGAATGTCATCAACCTGAAGAACGTCAGATATCTCTATTAACACAGAAACGAGCACATTATAGCCATCGAATCAAAGCTAAACATACTTTCTTTTGAATTTCAAATAGAAGCTGGATATTTTTGTCAGTCACAATGCCAGGAGGTCTGTCATGAATTGATTTGGGAATTGTTGCCAGTATGAGCTGCAGTCATATCAAGAACTTGTAAATATTAATGAATTCAATATAACAAATAACAAAAAGGAGCCAAATCTTATTATGTAGAAGAATTATATAAAACTTAAATGAAAGCACTGAATTTCTGTTGTTGTCAATCAACTTTTTAAGTTTTTTGCAACCCAGTTTGTTTGTTTCCCTAACAAAGGAACTATTTATCACTTATATACTTTGCATTAAAAACTTCCAATAATTCATCTCCAGACACCTAAAGGAGAGGGGAATGAAGAAAGTCCAGAACTTCTGCATAAGCTCCCAGAATAGGTAACCATATTAGTATCAGCTTAGTCAAAATATGAAAGAATTTCAGTAGGTCATATACAAAATGAAAATGCGCATGATACTCCCATTTAATGACGCACCCAAGGAACCAAGATATCACAAATATTAAAAAGTAATTTTCAGTATGCTATTATGTGAGGTCCACTAGTAAAAATTGAAGAAGGAACACAATTTATCAAAAAAACTGTTTCTAGGGTCCACTACAAAAGTTTATACCCATAATTCAGTATAACATGAGAGAACTGTTTCTAGGGATGACATTGAATTCACGAGGCCAGAAAAAGCAGTTTAAAACACTGTGATGCTCAAAAAGGATGGCCTCGCTATTCACAAGAAACAATTGGAGGGCAGCATATCCATGCTAAAATATATCAGTGAGGAGTTGGCTCTATGAGCCCTCTCCATGCGTTAAATTCCAACAAAATTGATTTAAAATTTTCATATCTTGATTAAAAGGGCAAATATTAACTTGAGTGCTAGATTATGCACATACAGATTTACTGCCCTCCAAATGTTTTTTCATATACAGGTTCATAAAAAACTCATCATACTATGAGAATTGTCAGGTGATAGCACTCCATGAAGAAATTAAGCCAACAAAGCTGTTTCTATTGGTTGAACTCTCGTTTCACTAAATGGGAGCATTTAGCTCAAGTCATAAAAGAGCTTGTAACTCCAAATATAAAAGCAGGAAAAAGGCATAACCGATGAAGAGACAAGTCTACAATAGGAGGAGTCTGCTTACTAAATTTTATTCTCATTACAGGTAGAGTTACCAATTGATTTTGCAGTGCATAATGATAAAGTAAATGGAAAAATACCTGTTCAATCCTGTAAAATGGTGCAAGATGGCTGTCAAAATATTGTTTCTCCGCAGCAGCCTTGCTCCCATGCCCAACCCACAGCTGTAATTGCTCATAAATTTAAGTACAACTCTTTAATTCCCAACAAAATATCTTTTGATATTATTAACAGACACATAAAATGAAAGCTGAAGTTCAAGAAACATAAATGAAGAAATTTCAGTTCAATGGCAAAATGCTCTTATTTTCAAGAAGTTGACATAAGCATAATACATAGCTATGATGTCAACAAAATCCAATTCTGGTAGAGGGAACATCACTGCCAATGCAACCATGCCTCTATAACAAAACTAGGAAATCACAAATTTGTTTAGTGAAGCTTGAACCATTTCTGTTGGCAATTCAAATTTGTACCTTCTCAGGTCGTGTTTCCACTTGAAATCGAATAAGACCCAGGCAGAATATCAAAGTAAAGGCTAGAGAAGAACACAGCACTAGTTTGGGGTGCCTAGCAACCCACGTTCCATATCTCCTGAATAAATAAAGAGATAAATTGAAAAATTAATGAATTAATGAAGCATGTGCACAATAAAAATTCAAAAATTAGTACAACTAAACTAACATTTGTAAGTCAAAAGAATGATGACCTGTAAAATGATGAAATGTAGCCTTGGACAAGAGATAGCTGCAGTCCCTGTATAATACTTTGATTCTCTTGAGGAATCTGTACTTCAATGAATGTGAAGATAACATCCCTAGCACCATTAGAAACAGCAGCAGCAACTAACCAACATACAGACACAATAGTCAAGCCACGGACAAACATGAACCTGTATTGGCTGTTCATCATTCTCCTGCTTGGCCATGGAATGCTCGCCTTCATCTGTAACACCTAACAGAGGTTTCATTCTTGATGGGCTAGTTCTTTCTCTTGGTCTGTGCAAACACCCCCATCCAAAAAGAGCAGAAACTAGGACGATGTACAGAATTGTCAATGAAAGCTCTATACATTTGACCTGCATGGAAATAAATGGAAAACATTTATGTTGTCAAAATATCTTCAATGAGGATGTTTTTATATAATACAGAAGCATATTACCGTCAAAGAGCCAATTCTAACAGAACATGAATGTTTTTCATGTGGTGCAGGGGGTCCAGAATCAGAGCAAGAGGAAGAAGAAGGGCAATCTCCACAAGAGCATCCCAGAGAGCTATCAGCACAGGAGTAAGCAGATAAATTCATAGGCTTCATTCCAGATTCTTCTGGAGCATTGGGAAGGAAAGTTATTGCATAAGGGGAGCCAGGCCCAAGCTCAACTTGCTTGCCGATAAAGGCAAACCATTCTGCAAAAAAATAAAATTAATTTTATTCCCTTGTCAATGCAGCATAATTAGGTTAGCAAATGAATGTCGCCAGACACGGCACCATATAAACAGAGAAAGGAAACAGTTTACACCAATAATTGCAAAACCAGAACATACATGGACATAACATCAATCCCATCGTCCTGCCAAGAATGCAATTAGCTAATTTGAAACAGCTGTGCTCGACACACTAGAATTATCTCATGTCAAGATATATAAACACCACATAGGCATCTTGTGAAGATTTACAAAAATTAGTGGCCTTATTTGCAAGAGTAAACTACCTTATTGGATTCTGTCCATGGCCTAATTTGATTAAATGTTACCAGTACATTCTTCTATAAATTTAGAAGCAACATTTTGATTGCTAGTGTGAGTCAAATGGTCATATAAAACATAACTCTGTCTCATGGTCGCAGGTGACAATAAATAGTCAGAGAAGGTGATGTTAATCACTACGATGTGAACACACTTCCAAACCAAAATGTCCATGCCCTCAAGGGGAATGGCTGTTAACAAACAGTTTGAAGCAAGTGCAGCCACTCAGTAATATGCACTCACCAAATTCTTGAAGCTTCTAATTACAGTTATATCCAGAATCAATAAATCATCAACGTACATTTCATATAAAAATTTGTCCTAAGCCAACAGTTCAGCTAACCGGTAATGAGCAAGGCTGGCAATAATGGTTTCAAGGCTGTTAGGCCACTTTCAACAAACTTTATGATCATCGTTAATTAGCAAAAATTAAATATATTACTAATCATGCACTTGAACATATAAAGAGAACATTACTTCAAACAGGAACATGCACCAAGCAGGATGAAAGCAGGAGCATTGTTCTAGTACGTTGCTATGCGATTCTCTACTTAAGGCTTAAAACTGTAATAAGTTGAGTAAGTTTGCTAAAGTAGACAGTAGGGAAATGGATCTTAAACATTTAAAGGCATCTTTAGCCGTCAAAGAAAATGGATTCAAAATGATTCACTTTTAAATTTCCACAACAACAAATAAGATGGACACAGTGCTTCAGCCTTTGTCTTTAAATACTGAGGTTTGCTGCTCATTTTTAGAAAACACATGCTCCATCCATCAAGAGAAAATCAAAGAACATAATTTGACCCCACTGACACCATGTACGCTTTTTCAGAATATGATTGACTAACAAAAATGCACCTAGACCTTCATGAAAGGTTTTAATCTCATCCGAGAAGTAAGATCTAGGTTCCTAGCAATGTTCTAGTAAATCCACGTCGCAGAAAAGAGCAATTCTTGTCAAGAAAAAATTCTGGTATTGTCGTACATCAAAACATCTAAGAACACAAGCTCATATGGTAAACTTACCTTTGAAATTCTGAGCCCCAGCACCAATAAATTCAATGGCACGAGTATTCATGGTCCCAAACTTCACATCTTTGCAGGAGTTATAGAGCTCTTCACCGAAAGCATCGGTTACAAAAAAGTCGATGCCATCAACAGTCATGCTATTATTCACCTACGATCAAACAGGAATTAGAAACAGATATCAGATACATTAAAGGGTGAAATCACCTTAAGTATAAAAGAGAATGAAAATTTAAAGATTATATCCTTATTTAATGTGTCAGGAGCCTGTATGATCAAGGAATCACAGGTGATTTGCAGTCATGTTGTGCAAACAAAACTTTCTTGCTCATGAAAATATAAGTCCTCACCCCCAATAGTTTAGTAAGCCTTCAGGTGAAATCACACAAAACATGTAGTAAGATGATCATACTGCATACCAATAAGCAGGGAAAAAAGCCAAGCACACAGGAGACATACAAACAGAAAAAATGATCACTCTTAGGATTGAACCCAGGATGTTACTGGTTTACTGGAAGCATGTACCTTAGGAAGGAAAAGCCACCTCATTCACAACACCAAAAATCCTTATACAGTACCTTGTGACTTGCTTAATGCAATAATGCTGCTCAAGTCAATTAATTACTAATGTTATTGCTAGTTTTCACACAAAGATATGTATTGTTATTAAGTCACTTTTTCTGCAAAATAAAATAATAATCAATAACCACGACTGCATGGGAAGGAAAGTACTTTCCTCCTTTAATGCTCTTCTAGACTAATTTGACGTCGTATTATTGAATTCCATGAAGGATGGAAAAGTATACTTAAACTCAAAGATTTATTAGAAAATTATAAAATGTCAAAAGCACTGACCGGGTATTCACTAAATTGTCTAGGAAAAAAATCTCAAGCTACGACATAATTTTTATCATTAGAACAAAGAAAACAGATGATTTGTCCATATATATGCATGCCATATCAGAAAAAGCACTATGTAGGCGAGATGAAATTATAGTGATTAACCTATATATTATTAATGCAGAAGGGATAACAGAAGGGAACCAAAGGATAATGTAAGGCATAAAACAATCCTATTATATTAAAAAAAAATTCAACACTACAAACTATATAACCTAATTCAGATGAATTATGCAGGTTCCAACAAGGTGAAGGACGTTTCTGTTAAGGTATTAATTTTCATACACAACAGCAAGATCAATCTACAAGAAATGGTTCAGGTTTGGTATATGCCAAACGACTTCCCATGAAAAATTACAAGCATAGAATGGAACCACCTATGTACAGAGAAGAGAAAGATTTGATCAAATTCAAGAAAGGCAATACCTTTGCAACAGAAGTTACGTTGATGAAAAGACTTTGATTTGGAGAACAAGTTAGTTCACAGAACAGATTCAAAAAATTTCTAAGGCACGCCGGGCAACCTACAAGGAAAGGAATAGCCTGCAAAAATGCAGGTAATAATACATAAGGAAATGTTTAACAGAGAAACAAGCAATGCACCATCTGCATGTATTTAGAAAGAATATGGAAAGAGGAAGCTGTAAAATACAAAAACAAAACACAAACCCGGGAAGATTGTCCTGTGTAATCCGAAACATGAAGCATAAACATGTTGCCACCCTCAAAATTATTCTACTAGTCAATCCTTATAAGTAAAATGGTTACATAAAAAAGTGGGGAAAAAATCTCATAGATTAAAATGTGTGCAGATAGAAAAGGAGCAGGAAGAGGAGCGAAGGAGTGGGTGATGTTGAAGGTATCAAAGAGAAGATAAAGCTCCTGTAAATCTAGTGGAATTAGAAGTCATTTACCATGAAAATAAGCACAAACACATGAAATTGATTCAATTAAGTAAACATAGCAGCATTTTAATCCATCCAATTCAGAACCAATGTTCTTGACACAGTATACATCGAAAGACAAGATTAAAAAACGGTAAAAAAGGATTAGAGAAACTAAAAAGGTGGAAGAACTTTAGAGAAACACTTTAGAATTTATTTATTGGAATTTGGAATACCATCAGTCAAATCAGCATAAATTAAAAAAAAAAGAAGAGAAAAAACCCTTCAAAGATCATACCTGTTGTACTTGTTCCCGCAAGGTTTCAAATTGGTTAGCAGAGCAACAAACATTGCCAGTAATAGCAGGGCACAAACTTTGTACTTTCAGTGATAGAAGCTCGTCTGGCTGAACCATGCAAGTAGTGAAAAATAAAAACAAAAAACATCCAACAAATAAGAAACCTGATTTCAATAAAAATCCTTTACATTCAGTAAGAAATAATTCCAGACCAAAATCAACAACATCCAACGTGATTTCAGAGTGATTCAGGACTTTGAATTGCTAGTTCTTGCTGAACTCAAATGAATTGCAAATTTTTAAGGAAGAATGCAATGTTACCAATTAATAGGAAACTTCCAACTGACTTGGTCAGTAAGCATGCATGCTTCTACTTGTATCCTATACA
Source organism: Piper longum (assembly GCA_032619315.1). Lineage (NCBI taxonomy): Eukaryota > Viridiplantae > Streptophyta > Magnoliopsida > Piperales > Piperaceae > Piper > Piper longum. Next base: position 27,698 of record JAVDBV010047684.1, read on the forward strand.
GATGTTTTGGGGAATTTACCTTCACAGCTGGTGAGCCATAAGGGCAATTTAAAACTTTTCCATCTGCACGCTGACCGCAAATATCATACATTGCACAGTACTGCTCTGTGTGTCTTTCCCTGACCAAACTGAAAAGACAAATGAATATGAGTTACACAATCCAAATCTCAAAACAAACTCAAAAATGTCAATATGTTTGCAAAATCTATGAATTTTTTACTTGCAACAAGATTACTCCTAAGTATTGAATACTTACTTTGATGTATAATTGGACTCTAGAAGAAACCGTGAATCTAAGATCTCTCCCTTTACTAAAAACAGAAGCATCATGGTCTGCATGCAAAACGATAACAAAGTGAATAAGTAGCCAAATGCTAGCTACACGCTTACTAAAACTACCAAGCAAAAGATAACTGATTGAGAAGCTGAATTCATAATATAATTTCACGACTTCAGGGATGGAATTTTGTAAAACATACAGGCAACGTTATCCAGTTCACACGAAAATTCTAAAATAAATGCAACCAGAAATAAAATTACCAAACACAGCCGAAGTTACACGTAAAACATGTCATTAAAAGAGAGGCTAAATGACTACTAATCAAATAATAAATTTTTATTTTGAAATGGTACAAAGTCAATGGAATCAGGTTCAGATACAAGAAAATAGGGTGTACAGTGACATAGCACATGAAAGAAACGCTAGAAAGAATGCATGGGATATTCATTAAAAAAAAAACACCGCTAATTATCCACTCAAGTACTCAACTCTAATCTTAGAGGCACACAATCGTTCTCTCGTAGTTTATATAACAAATGGTTCAAAACCAAACAGAAAGTGAAGATTTTCACTGTAAGTGCCAGCATAGCATTCTGACAGTAGCAATCAAATTTAATTCATGATTAATTTCAACCAACGCAAACTCAACATCCCCGCCAAAGGAAGTTGGCAAAACCACGAACCCATCGTCGGAAGAAAACAATTCCACCACTTACACCTCCAGACAAAAAAAGGACCTTCACTCACTGAGAAAACGCAACATGTCCACTATCAAATGCTACTTATATAACAAACAAACCAGCCAAGAACACCCCATCAAAATCAAAGCGCAAAGTCCGTAATTCCCCAGCCCCAAACGCCTCCCATAATCAAACCAAATAAACCTCAATTCCGCCTTCCCATTAAACAAGCACACTCACTTGCTCGAGCGACCGTGGCCATTACTACCTTCCACCACAAGAACAAAGACAAATAAAACCTTCCCCGAATCAAATCAAGAAACATCATCAATAAACAGCAAAAGCTTCACCGCCGGCAAACTCCAGCAAGTGAAGGACACCCCAGTAAACCGGGGAAAAAAATCCGCCATTCCCCATCGCGGCACAGCACTCCAAGAAACTTCTCCACACGCCAGAGGAGAAAGAACACTCGCCTGAAAGAAAACCGCCGCCACGGCCACGACCGGCGCTCGCCGGAGTATATCCGCCGTCGCCATCCCCGGTCGGAAGCTCCAACCAACAAAACCGTGCCAAAGAAATGAAGAAAGGAACGGGAGTCAAACCGGACTATATATAGCCCAACCAATAATCGCTTCTCGCTTCGTCGGAGGCCAAAAGTGACGGAGGGGAGGGCCGCTCGATTTGGTCTGACAATTGGAGTTGACGAGGATATAATTTCGAGCTTTCAATGAGGCTGACAATGGAGCCCCTGGCCGCGAGTTTCGGAGACGCTGTACATGGAGGGTAGCTTTGGGAATTACTATTTTAGGTGGAACGGCGACGCGCGGACATGCCCAACCAGACTCGAGAGTGGATTATAATTACCATAACCAACAATTTTTTATTATTGTTGTGGTTTTTTTATGTAAATTTCTTCAAAATAATTTTGAACATATATTATGAGATGATATTGGATAAGGCATCAATTAATGTTAGTCATATGTACTTATCTCTATATCTCAAAGCTGGATGTGGAAAAATTAAGCTTGTCCCTACTTTGCATGAAGCTATGTGTGTTGAATTTAATTAAACAAGCTTAACCAGACTCAAGAGTGGATTACAATTGAAAAGAATTTAGAATTGTACTATATATGCCAAATTATGTTGCTAATTTTAAACAACTAAAGACAAAATAGGCTGGCCAACAACCAAGCAGGGTATAGCTAGCTGTAAAAGTAATTGTAGTTTTTTTTTTCCTGTCTTATAGGAAGATAGAAAAAAACTTTTTTTTGAAGGGCCATACAAATTAGTCAAAAAATGCTTGTTTCTAGAATATTAGTGTTGACCGCAAATAAGATTAGTATCAAAAATAAATAAATTGACGGGATAATAGTATGTAGAAATAGCACTTTTTTCCAAGCCGTAGAAATAGTACTTCCTCTGTCTTATAGGAAGATAGAAAAAAAAATTGAATGGCCATAAAAATTATTTAAATTAGTCAAAAAATGTTTGCTTCTAAAATATTAGTGTTGACCGTAAACAGGAGTAGTATCAAAATAAAATAAATTGAGGGGATAAAAATAGGTAGAAATAGCACTTTTTCTGATCCGTAGAAATAGTACTTGAGTCAATTAAATGTGGAGCTTCGGATGTGTTAGGACTAGTAGAAAATCAACTACTCAGGCCTTTTCTTTAGAGATACAGAATCTCTTTTGGACAATAATGCGTGATATTTAACAAGAAAAAAAATAATTATATGAGCTTAGTTACTCTACAACAGTTGTAGAGTAATTTTCTACAATTGTTTGATTTGAGCCGTTCGATTATAAGGACGGCTCAGATAGGTCAAGGTTAGAGTTTTTTCCTGCTTTCATCTGAGCCGTCTTTATAATCGGACGGCTCAAATCAAATAGTCGTAGAAAACTTCTCTACTTAGAGTAATCAAGTTTTAATTATATTTATCATCTTTTATAATGTATACATCATAAACAACGGCCAAAGACTAATATAAAAAAAAAAAGAAATGTAATTTAGAAAGAGAATAAAGTAAATGATTCATATTGGATGGCGTGCTGGGAAGGAGAGCATGACCGAGACTTAACGCTGATATGCAGATATGAAAGCGGAAGAAGAATCATCTGAGACGAAGTTGATGGTTCAAATTTTGATAAACAACAGCCAAAGATCACTAGATGAGTACATAAACAAGGGCAGTTTACAATCAACTCTCTCAAGTTATACCAACTGGCAAGTCATGCTCTAATGAGGAAAAGGTCGTACCTCATTATTAAAGAAACGGCAGAATGATGAGACTCGGTGGGGTGCAGATCGGAGGGGCGACCCACGCCCGATCCAGCCAGAGTCCATCATTTACAGCGCCCCAAGCAGAGCATCCATCCTTTTCAATTCTCAGTCACCTCAAAACTTTGAACAACATGAAAATCCTAACATGCATAATGGGTTTTTTACTTGCTCTTGGATGAGTGATGACCAAACAAATCATTACAAGTCTCAGGCGTTTGTACATCAATTGATGTCATCCTTCGCCCCAAACGAAAGAAGCGGCTCCACAAGTGGACGTTGTGACTATTTGTGCGAAGAGATGTGGTTAAGACTTTAACTCATATTTCTTCTCACTTAGGAGTGGAAAGGGAGCTCGTGGCACGCTGCTGTTACCATTATTTAAGTGGGGTATTTGAGGAGTGCTTCTTTGAACCCCTTTGATCACTTAACATATCTTAAAATACATGGCATGGCACACACTAGTCTCTGGCCACTAATTACCATGATTAATCTATTTGAGATTGTAATTATACAATTCGATTTATCCAAGCCCGGGGGTGATGATCAGGCAAGCCGAGTCGAAGTTTTTCTCAACTCAAACTCTACTTATTTGATTTTAAATACGAGTTAAGTTAAAAAATGTTCAACTTGATTAGAGTTCGAGTCGAGTTTAAACTAATTTAGTTCATAATTAATGAGAATATTTTTTTATATCATATCATTCATACTAAAATTTAATTTATAATTAAAATATTTTAAATTTTCGATAAATATATATAAAAAATAATTTAATGATGCATAAATTTATTTAATTTTAATATCATATAATGGTATTTTATAATCTGGTTATATTTATATAAAGAAATTTAAGATAAATATAATTAAAAATCTTATTCTTTATAAATATAGTATCGAGTTTGAGTCAAACTAAATTATGCATATACAAGCGCTGGCCCAATTTGTTTAATATTTAGTTAGATTTATAGTTGATTTTTTTTTAATTGAACCATATCGAATTTAATTGAGCAATAGCCGTACCCAACTCAGACCTCTATGACTTTTTTGATGGGGTTGGCATCGAAGATAACTTAAGGAATGAAAAACGTACCAATGCATTGAAGATCAGGCTCGGACAGTGGGCATGTAGATGCAGAAGCAAATAGCATTGAATGGATATTGGCAAGGATCTTTGACTTTGTGCATAACATTGAATCACTGATGTACAATTGACTGTGTAGACATTGGGAGCGTTGAGGTTCATCATGTCTACATGTATTTCTATCTGCATCTGACTTTCTCCATGTTTGGAAAATGATCTCATTCAATTCACATTTCAGAACCCAACCCAGATTCTTTTTACACCCTCTAAGTTGATCAATTCTCAAACCATATGAAACTGATTCCAACCCCTTCATAAATCATTTACTTTTCCGACCTAACCCAACCAACCACAGTTTGAACCGTGCTATATCAAAACTATTATCGAACGGAAAAAATCATAGTGGTAGCCATCGAAGTTGGATAAAGCACGATAGCAATGGCGGTCCAGACTCCAGACTCCATTTATCCAACTGAGACAAACGATAGACTCTCTGAAAGTCTAACTCAACCAGAAACCACTATCTTCCCCCTCAGTATGAATGCCTTTTAATGTGAAATAGACTTATGAGTAAATAACTAAATAGCTTGTCCAACTACTGCTATGTTGCGGGATCATGTATACCAAGAATTTAGAATCAATGGCAACCATTCGTGATTTTACATTGACAAAAGGAAAAAAAACCCATTCATGGTTCTTTTGTTTTCTGTCGATGGATCAGTAAAACTTACAAAGAGATCGTTTGGTTAGAAGACAACAGGGTGCATAAAACAGGGCTTTAGCCACACTTTGAGCAGAAAAGCTGGTCTAGTACTGATAGTTTGATGCAAAGAAAAATTATTTCTATTTTGTTCAACTCCTTTCGTATCATCTGTGTTCATCTTATTAGGTATCGGCATTCAAATGTGAAAACTGCAATTTCTTTCTGTGTTCAAAGCTTTAAGAACCATGCGAAGACAGTGGATTCATGTCGTGCATGACAGGGTCTTGTATGTATGATGACACATGGCGAAAGGCTAGATCGGCGATGCTTGTATGTGAAGGCAGGGAAGAAATGATAATGGTAGGAAGTGGGAACGGTGATTTGACTACTTTGCTTATCATATTTTAGAGATGGGTCCGCGACTCCGCCATCCGCGATGCAAAGATCCGACAACTTGCTTTATCCCAGACAACGGTTTCCATGTTTTGTTAGCACAAAAACGGTACCCATGCATCACAAGAGTTTATCACAAGCATAACGCAGATAGAGATGCGCAGCCAACTAAATATTCCTACGACTCTTGTCTATGAAAATCCAGAGTGTCTTCTTCAATTTGTATTGCTATAATTGTTTTCGGTTTGTATGATTTGAACCTGCTACATATATTGGCCAAGTTTGCAAATTGAATGTGTAGTGTGCAGTTGAGCCTTGAAGTAGCGTTTATGGTCGGTCCCCGTTCATCGAGAAGTCAATATAGTCAACCGTAGTAGCTCTTCCTTTGGGGCCACGAAATAATGACCAGAAAACAGAGTGTAAATGTTTGATGAGATGAGTTGGGAATCAAAATCTAATTTCTCTGTCGCATGCCAGCATGCTGTTCATAGCTCATTATAGGACATTGGGGCTACGACTATTAATTTATTGCATTGCATTGCATATATGGCCTAGCACAATTAATTTTCCCAGGCAAACGAAATTTTATACATAAAACAGCATCCCAGACCAATTTTTAGTATAGATAACCAGGCAGAATCACAGGTAACAATTTTCTGGGCATGAGATAGATCACACAAAGTTCAGCGTTTCCCCGAATTTTCATGTCCACAAAAAGTGTCGCCGCGAAAGATTGAAAAAAAGTTAAATGCACAAAATTCTTAAGATCGAAATTTATTTCAACATGAAAAAAGTTCAAGCAATGTTTTAAAATCTTAAGTCCATGTTTTGGGAAACTTCGTTGAAGCTGAAGGATAAGCTCTTCTTTCTGGGAGGTGGATGACATTGAAGATGCGTAAGAGTTAGTTTATGCATACACGGTTTCTACATTTTGCCTATTAGGAATTAACAATCACTACATGGTTGTTTTATTTTTTCTCTTTTTCTTTACTCAAACACATTTTTTGGTATTGATAACAAAGGCAGGATACCAAATAAGAATTTTCAGAGCATCAGATTGCCAAAACAAGTGTTTCACAACCAAAATGCATGAAATGGTTACTTGAAAAGCAAACCTCTTCTCCATCCATCCAACGTTCCTATATTTTACGACAATCAGATTACATTTAACATGTTTACTATTCTAATACCCTCCACCAGTGTTGGACACTTCTAAAGAATCATTCAAAAATTTCCCGGTCTTCATCTTGCATTGCACATTCTTCTTCTTCCATCTGGTGCCCAAAGGATGTCAGGGGCATGGACCCTAAACTAGGATCCATGCAATTATAAATGGCAAAATTTTTTTTGGCCGGATGCCCTTCCTAACGCCAACCCTATTCATTTATATGGGCTTGAGACAAGCAATGCATAAGCATTAGCGGCATTATCTTGCATTGCTCATTCATCGCCGGAAATTGTGCTCCTGCTTGTCAAGATTTCTTCCAACAGATTCTTCACCTTGGCTTTTTTTCTAATCTTCTCCCATTCCAAGTGAGCGGTTTTGGTGACAAGCCTACAGAAAATAATAGCACGCAGAATTATACTACTTATTCTTAATTTGAAAAAAAGGTACCACTTAATTTGAAAAGAGAGCTGATGTGGATCCACATAAAAACCACTCAATGCAAATCACACACACACACACAAAAGTCTGGAATAAAATACTAGTAATGTCCAAAGACCATACTCGAAATACAAAAGTAAAACATAAAATTAAATTATTATATGGAAATGACAGTTAAAATTGCAGCTATCAGGATGCCAACTCATCAGTTGTTTATGAATAGACAAAAAAAACCAGTTATAAGTCAAATCAAGAGAAGAACCTAACACCCCATTAATAACAAAACACAACGACAAGAAATACAAATTAATAACCAGCAACCTTATGCAAAAGACTCAGATGCTCATCAAAATAATTTAGTAAACAACCAAACTGCCAAATGACTGCGGTTAGAAATCTGAAACAATAAGTAATATTCTTAATGCACAAAGTTAACTTGTACCATGAAGAAAACAGAAGATGGAATACCAAAAGAAAAGAAATAGCCTGAACTAGAAAATGTCATATAGATTAGAGTTGACTTGCATCAACAAAAAATTGCAGCAAAACGAAAGGAGAGTAAGTATAATTGTGATATAAATCCACATCTTGGTATACCGACCTCTCAAATAGAATCTACATTGTCTGAATTTGCTTTTTCTGACAATATTAGGCTTTCTCTTACACTAATAAGCCTGCTAATATAAGATCTAAGCGAACAAAATTCTCGCTTCACTTGACAAAGCTCCTGCTTGTTAGCTGAAGCTCTTTCTCTTTGTCATGGTACATAATGCAAACTTTTCCATTTCTTATACTTTGGTAAATATATTTTCTATCTGAAGGTATTTTTTCTTTATTTCTTCCAGTCCCAACCTCACCTTCTCCTTTGCAATAGCCTTCAGCTTCTGCCACAATAACCCTCTTAACTAAACCCTCCATCACCTCAGCAACTATTCATACTGACTAGAGAGTCTCCTTAATATATATAGTGTCATTTTCATCATCATAACCATTCTGAGTCCAATAACTTGGGCCCCGTGACTTCATCAATGTCCTCAAACGAAAGATCAACCCTTTAGACCAACTTAACATTGGTGTTCATTTTTCATCAATAAACCACATACCATCCTGGGGTCTAATCCCATAAGAAAAATGAGCCAAATGAAGGTCTGAGAGAATTTTCGCTTATGTGTTTATAAATCTCCTGTTTCCATATGATGTTCAATATGGTGGCTTTAGTTTTAACTCATACCCAAAGTACTTGCAGTTACTTATTTTCGATGTCCCAGAAAACTCGCATGGATGTCTGCATTGCCTGAAAACTTTCTCCAAGTACATCGTCTGCTTCAGCTTGATGTTTATGTTGCTCCTGTTTCCATATGATGTAGTGATTGAACCGAGGCTCTGCCTTCTGGGTATCATCCATGATCATTCAACTGAATGAGAAAGGAGATGAGCATCACTTCAACATGGAGTATTTTTAAAAACTCAAATGCACTCAAATTGAGCCAATACTTTAGCTTCTTCAAGATGGATCCAAACATTAACTTAGACAAATAACTTTTTAAAGGAAAACTTGCAATTACGCGTGACCTAAAATTTTTTTTAAAAAAAAGAGAGTAAAAAGTTAACTTTTCATCGTCAATTGTCCGCAATTTTCAAAAACAAAATTCAAAGCAACTATGTCTTTCCAGCAAACTCATCTGAACTTTGCAAAGTAACAGTAGAACTGAAATACAATTCATAAAATGGCGCATAAATGACTGAAAAATATCTTTCAAGGCAATTTATAAGATAACAGCGTCAAATATAAAGAGAGCAATAACCGGCAGTAATTATATTTTACAATAGCACAACAGATGCAATGAAGCCTGTCATTAATTCGTTCGCCATTTAGATTCTAAACCAGATCACAGATTTGCAATGACTTATGTATACATACTCGTCTAGTTGTAATGAAGAAGGCCAAGCCAGACGCACACGGCAATTTACAACAGCCATGAAAGAAACCGAATGATCCCCAGAAGTGCAACAGGCAAAAATATAATACATATACCCGGAAGATACACCAGTTAGTCCGATCGAAAATCGGAGGCGCCAGCGGAGCGACGGTGAGGATGAGACTCCAGGAAGAAAGTCCGGCGTGGTGATGCCGGCGGCGGTCGACTCAACAGCAAACAAGGAACGGGCCGATTTAACTTGACCCGGTTAGCATCCGATTTAAAAACCACGTCGAATCGGCCTTTGCAAAAATCGGTCCATGACCGAATGATTCCCAACGATTCGCGGGCCGGTAAAAATGGCCGATTTACCAAAGCTGGCCAAAAACCCGCACATAAATGTTAAAAAATCAAGTGTAAAACAATATAAATATATCGGAAATGTAATTTATTCATTTTTATCAAAAAAATATTTTATAAGCTCGTATCACACAAATTATAAATATTAATCCATGTAATATGCAAATAATAAGTCAAGTACTTACTAAAATGATTTGAAATAAATATAAAATTAATAGGTTGTAATTCTACTCATTAATTATGAGCTCATATAACAAACAAGGTATATATCGATAAATATTATATTATTTTTATCTTGAAAAATCTAACAAAGGTTAAATTTAATTAAAAGATGGAATTATTATTTTGTCTTGTCACGGAAAAATAGTTAAATTAAATTAAAGCATATATAGTTAATGATAAACAAAAGCATAATTTTGCTATTAAAAAATTGAAGCGAAGTTCCGTATACAAAAAGTATGAGAATGCATTTTTTAATTAAAAAATTATTATTTAAGGTTTAGGGTTTAAAGTTATATATAAAACATAAAAATAAAAAGATATAGTAAAAGTATTGATGGATATTTTAATATTTGTAACCCAGTTTACCTAAGAATACAATCGAGTTAAGTTATGTCTAAATTGTTTAATTTAGAAGACTCGAACGAAATCGGACCAAACAACCCTCTTGACATCTTGAAAAAGGACGACATTCTAAATGCGCAACCAACACTTGACAAGAAAAAATGAATGGATATATGCAATAACCTAATGAGAAGATACATGCAATAACAGTACATGAGAACACTCAATACACAACAAGAACAAAAATATAAATGGATAAATAAGGGAATAAATATATCAAAATAACTGTTGAAACTTAAATTTGAAGGTCTCATCAAGAGTCCTCATAGTGTTTGATCTGGTGATACAAAAGCTATTTAAAACATAAATCAAATAAATATACAAGAACACATCAAAACAGACAAAAGCAAGAAATAAAAACAATGACGTGCTCAACACAAGTGTGTGAACAATTATCTCTTCTTCTACTAAGGTCGACCTAACATACAATAAAACCTACATATACAATAGGAAAATTATTAGCAACAAGTATTACTGACCAAGAAAATAACTAATACAAATCGACAAGGAGAATATGACTCCCATGATGAAGGAAAAACCAATATATATCTCTATGGGAACATTCAAAAGGCATTTACTAAGAAATCATCAATCTATAAACTAAATAGAATCTCGAATTGAACTATTATTGTCCTATTCTCGGCAATAACTGATCCCATTTTTGAGAAAGAATACATGTCCTAAGCCCTTTCCAAACCTTTATATATATATATATATATATATATATATATATATACTAACCCAATGTACAACGGTCGAGTTGTAAAACCCGCAACTCGAGTCAAGGTTTTATAGTCGTTAGCTGGTCAGTTTGACCATGGTTCGAGTCAGTTCAGCTTTTATTTTGTGAATTATTTTATAGTTTTTTTTTCATTTTGTGACCGTAAAATTATTTTAGGCTAAATAACGCATTAGGACGCGTTAGATTGTATTCGGGTGGGTTATTAGTTATAGAGCATGTCATTTGGATGTCGTGATGTTGGTTTTATTTTATGAGATTTTCTCGATTTTTGGATTATTTTTAGGATTTATTGTGAACTAGTTATTATTCTTGACTCGAGTTGGAGCTGAGTCAAGTCTTATTTACGAGTTTGCCACTAATCACCCCGACCTTCTCCCCCAACCTATTTTATTCCCTACCAACCTTCTTCCCCAAACCCTAACTGCCACTGCCATCGCCGATCGATGCCGCCAAGCACCGCCATGTCATCGTCGTGCCGCCCAGAGAACCCCCGACCGTCCCTCGACCTCCATGATGCGAGGGAGTCGTGTCCTAGCGCCGCTCTCCCGTAGCTGATTTTGCCTCCGGCGATGGTCGCCGTTGCTATCCAGTTGCTGCCTCGACGTCTTCGACCAACCCACGACCTTCCTTGTAACGACCCGGCCCAAAGTGCAACATAATGGGTCTAAATCATTTTTTTAAATGGTTAACCTAAGTTAAAGATTTATAGTCCATTCCCACTTATAAATAGGATTTTTGTCCGGTAGATATTGGATGTGGGACTAAATTAAGGGATCTCACAATTAACCCACCTTAGGGAATTTCGTCCCCAAAATTCTTACACTTGGCCCGTAACTAGCCCTAACCCACAACTTTTTGGTCTGTGACTAGTAACCTAGCCAACGTCCCTACACTTGGCCCGTTACTAGCCCCAGCCCATGACCTTTTGGTCCGTGACCGGCAGCCTAGCCAACGTCCATAGTCCAGCCCACCATCTAATACAGAACCAGGTTGACTCTAATACCATTTGTAACGACCCGGCCCAAAGTGCAACGTAATGGGCCTAAGTCATTTCTTTAAAATGGTTAACCTAAGTTAAAGATCTATAGTCCATTCCCACTTATAAACAGGATTTTAGTCCGTTAGGTATTAGATGTGGGACTAAATTGAGGGATCTCACATTCCCCGACCAAAACGGAGCCCAGTGTCGTCCATCCCGGCCGAATCTCCACACCCCGCCACCACCGCCTTGTTTGCCCTTTCTCCAACGAGCCTCTACCTCTGCTGACCACATCAACTTCTTAGACGTGTCGGACTTTCCAAGCCGGTTCCAACAGCGCCCATACCACCACCATCCCATCGGTAGACAACGCCAGCGACTTTAGCTAGAAAATTGTTGGAAAGCTGTTGGAAAACTACTAAAACTTGCTCGAAAACCTTCGGAACCTACAAAAAATTGGACTCGTTGGAATTCGCCGAATCTTCCACTGAGATCATCTATCGAACCCGATCAAGCTTCAGACGCAATCGAGTTCAAAATTTGAGGTTCAAGACACACGATGAAACCCTAGCCATCACCAATTACTGACGACGCAAGGCATAATTATCACCAATTTAATTATTTAAAATTGATGATTATTAGCACAACATGCTAGGATTGATTAGTTGTTGTGATCAAAGTCTAATTATGAATGAAATGATGATTTACATGATTTGATTGATAGTGAACGAATGTTAGTGATCTAATTAGGCAAATTAAATATAAGTATGCTAATTGATTGCAACGTAACTTAGAAACACATAATAAAATTGACATGAATAGGATGAGTTAGAATTATTTTTACATTGGTGATTGTTGATTGGTGATAGATGATGACTGTGTTGTGTGTGTGATGTTCATATGAGTTTGATGCATCATTCAATTAGCGGGCATTAGCTTTTACATTTTATGTATAGGTACGAAGTAGGAGCTTGCCGCATAGGCACGAGGACACGCTTGGAGCTTCTACTAGGTCCGTTTAGGACTCGTCTCTATTTTATGCTCTCTTCTATTATATGTTTGATTTATTGCTTGCAGGATGAGTTAAGTGGCATTTTATCAGATCCCACTTAACTCCGGCCATTTTAACGAACTAGTGTCCGAGATTAATAACCTTCGAGGATGAGATCCCTCGAGTATGTTTTTGAAAACAAGATCCACCACAATATGCCTTCAGGCCTATTTTTATAAATCCCTTTCTATGCCTATATATATAATTTTACCGAGTTTTCAGTGAGACAAGAGATGGTGAAACTGACTTGCACATACCATGAGCGGATGCACGCAATAGTCAAAGCGGGCTCTGAATTAGTGAGCGGTCTGTTCCATTCCTGAGGGATCTTGACAACTCTACATTTGAGTTCCTCACACCCAGAGAACATGGAGGTTTATGGGTACTGTTAAGTACACTGCATGTCCGAACTTGTGGTTCAAAAGGTACTAAAGACGATTGCCTGAAAATACTCGGCCTTCGTACTCTAGGCTAGGAGAATTATGGAGGTAAAGAAAGGGCTTAGGATATACTAGTAGTCCCGAAGGACCAGTAAATAAAATGAGAAAATGCCGAGAGAGGCATCATCAGAGCAGTCGGCTCGGGATGCTATCAGGTCTGCAGCTTGATAGCTCCTCAGTAGGTGCCCTTCAGAGAGTTTTGGTGAAGTATGCGAATGTTTTCCTTTATATGAGAGTTAGCTCTCATAGCCAGCTTGATATTAGTTATATTTTGGACCAGTAAGTCTTGTTATTAACGCATTTTTATACTATATGTAGGTGACGAGTGTATAATGGATGTGCCAGTTTGGACGGAGGAGCAGTATTGTCTCTTGCACACATATGTTAGACGATTGTATGTTTTATATTTTGTTTATCATGTTAGTATATTGAAACGGACGTGGTTAAATGCAAGACATGATAATATGATGTGAGATGTGAACATAATACACAGGTGGGTTGAGACCCAAGATTCAGAGTGATTAATGTATACAGTAGATTAGAATTCTAGGTGAATGCAAATATTTAATATATGTATATATGTTTGTATAGGTTAATTTGATAGGGTGGCCCCTAATTGTACTTTTATGAGAGACTCTGTCCGTTTTATTTTGGAATTTTTATAAATTTTATTACAATTATTGTTGGTATGCGAGTTGAATTTCATGTCATCTATATAGTAACATATTAGGGTTTTGTGCATTCATCCGTGCATATAATGAATTGTATCTTCATCTTAAGATGCTAAAATTAGATCTACACGAGGTAGATTTGGGTTAACTGATCCAACTAGGGCCTGTGACATTCGAGTTTGGTTCGCAAGCGTTAACCGGATTTTGGGTGTTACACAAGTACTCTCAGGTAGTCGCTTTCAGTACTCTTTGATACCATAAGTCTAGACATGCACTCTCCACAACAGTACTTGCATACTTCATGCCTCTTTGAGTGTGAGGAAGCTCAAGATGTAGGAATGTCAGAATCCCTCAAGAATAGAAGAACACTCTCACTAATACAAAGCCCATTGTGATCTGTGTATGCGCCCGCTTGTGGTGTACGCAAAATGAAGTCCACCAACTTTGGCTCAATGAAATCTGATGAAAACTATATATAAGGCTGAGAAGGAAATCATATAAATAGGTTCAAAGGCAACATGAGGTAAAATTCGTATAGATGGACCG
>JAVDBV010047685.1:0-12311 GCA_032619315.1 Piper longum
ATATATTCAACCTTCACCAAGTGAAGCTGATCATCACTTTTTCTTTTCCAAATACATGGATGTAAATAACCTAGAAAATAAAAACGGGAATCACATTGGGATATTATAGACGAATAGAGCAGGCGACCTGACCCATGCGGTATCGTCAAGACTACTGCACGAGACGCATCGCCGACAGCCGCTACAACGTGCATTCCTTGAAGGTGTGGTATGCATTTCTTGTTGACATTGCAGGTTTTGCTTCTGTTTTGCAGAAGCGTAAGCAGTGAGTATAAGAACTCTTCAATAAAATTGGTAGAATAAGATGCTTCAACCACTCTGCTTAAAAGATTGAGCTTTAGCCTTAACATGTCTTAGGCACCCGCCTGAAATCGAAGTCTAAAACATGCTTGCTCATGTTAAAAAAAGCCTTTGAATATCATCAAAATTATACAGATGCACCATCAACGGCGAATCTCACATTAATGCTCGGTTGTTTTCAGGGAATGCAACAACTAATAACTAATATGCTACTGGTTACCATTGGGACGTTCGTGGGTTCCGGTAAATCTAAGTGCCCAACTCATCCAAAAAATATTAGGTTTGGATCTATCCGGATTTCACTCGTTTCCTGAAAGGTTAAGGTTTGGGTCTCATGAGACCTAACTTTTTTTTTCTTTGAAAAAAAAAAGAAATTGATTTGATATTTTCTCTCTTTTTTTAATCTATATTTTTGAAAAAAATTTATAGAATATTACATATTTCCATGTTTATTACGTTATGATTATTGTAAAATATTTACAAGTTTTTTTATATGCATCTAAAATCCATTTAAAATCCTTCGAACATTAATTAGTGATATTATGTATGTATGTATGTATGTATGTATGTATGTATAAAGTGATGATAGCGGAGTACTATTGTATTGATTTTAACCAGCTTCGGATTATAGCGGTTGTTGAAGTCACTTGCTTGTGCAGCCTTTAATCTCTATGTTTACCAATATGGCTGGCAGAGAAGACGAAATGGGTGAGTACATACCGGAACTTCACCAATTCGTTTGGGCGACATACCCCATTCTACGATTGGCAAATGGAACAAGTAAACCAAGCGTTTTTATGAGAACAGTGGAAGCAAAAAGACCGCGGCTAAGCAAGCCCAGTTTCTCCTTTTCACCTGCTCCTACGAGCTTGACGCCCCGGCCATCGACGCTCTGGGATTAGTTTTCCCGGTCTTCCCTCTTGGTCACTCCAAGAGCCCCTTCCAATCGGCAACATTAATAATGATGGCAGTGCGGAGCTACTTCAATTGGCTAGACAGACAACCTCAAAGTTCAGTCCTCTACGTCTCATTGGCAGCTTCTTAAGAGCCTCTCCAGCTCAGATGGAAGAATTGACAAAAGGGCTGAGCCAGAGTGGCATTCCCTTCTTGTGGGTGGCACGCAACGCTGCAGGGTGTGGCCAGCGACAAGGGCTTAGTGGTGCCATGGTGAGACCAGCTAAGGGTGCTCTGTGAGTCTAGCAAGGGGTGTAAATGAGACGAGTCGAACCTACTTAAGTAGGAATGTTTTTGAATTCGGTTTAATTTTTTGCGAATATGTTTGAGTTTGTTTGAGTATTTGACGCGTTTTGATGTATTACGAGTCGAGCCAAACTCGTCTAAAATTTATAGTATTCGGGTTTGAATCGTATTTTACTCGCTATATTTTTTCTTTAAGTTTGAGCCGAACAAATGTTTGTGATTGGCTCATATTCGACTTATATAGGATCAAAAGTCTATTTTAACATTATATAAGTTTAATGTGACCTTAATGATATTGACGAATTGAATCAAATAGAGTATTTTTTGAATTTAAACACACGAAGTTTAAGTTTCGAGAGAAGCTAAATCAAATAATCTTTAGCTCAAGGTATATTCATTATTCAACGAGTTATTTTTTCAAGCCAAATACTTTTTTGAGTATAGAATTAATGAAAATAAATTTAACTTATTTATATCCATTACTCTAGTAAGCGGCTTCTTGACACATTGTGGGTGGAATTCGACCATGGAAGCTGCTTTTGCCGGCCAACCTATGCTGACTTTCCCTGTACTCTGGAACCAGTTTCTTGACAGCAAATTGATGTGGACGATTGGAGGACTGGGTTAAGACTGAAGCCAAATTGGTTACCGGTGACGAAATAGCAAATAGGGTGGGAAGATTTTTGGACTTGACAGTGAGGAACGCAAAGACATGAAGAAGATCTCGAAAGTGAAAAAAGCCCGCGGAGGTGCACCGAGAGAGGGGGGATCCACAAAAGCTTCCATATTTTTCTAGAGAGCAATATTAGTCTAAATTACGGGTTGGGTCTACTAGTAAAATAATATCCTTGTTTCCAATTACTGATCGAGGTCAAAAGCATATGTTGAGCCTGCATATATAATTGTCCTTTAACCGTGGTTCATCGAGTTCTTTCGTATATATTAGACATATATATATATATATGGACGTGGCATCTGCATTAATCTATCGAGTTCTTTCGTAACAATTCACCGTAATCCACAAATTAAACTAAGACAAACATAGTTATCACAATAGTGCCTTATTTTGTATTTTGCAGTCATAGTAGTACGCATATTTATAAAAAACGAAGTTGTGTATTAATCTGTCTACGCATATTTATTAATTAGGAGGTTGTAACTTTTAAAAAAAGTGTAACCTTTAAGAGTAAACTAATTAATTATTCCTGACGAATAGATTTAGACACATCATAAGTCGCTTGACTCGGGTATAGATGTCAAACCAAACGTCGTTTTTAAATGGGATTTAATTAAAAATGGTGAAAAAATTCGGAGGGAAGTTGCACCTAACAAGTCCCCCATTACAACGTAATCAATAATTACTGATCACCCACTAGCGTAATCATTAATTAGGTGCCATAATGTGCGCCTCTCCTCATCATGAGATACTAACACAACTCTCCACAATGTGCGCCTCAATTAGCGTTTAGCCGTTGACCGTGTATCCCCCACTTCAAGAACTTTCTACTACTAACCACACCGGACTTTGCATTCCTTCAAGCCGTCAATTGGCTGATTGAATCAATGGGTTAGATACTTACTTAGGTGTGTCTTTTATTTCCCATCCTACCCGTCACTTTTAGATGTGCTCGAATCAAAGATGGGATCTCTTTGCCTCCGTTTCCGGCATCTTTTTCCACCGGCGATCAATGGCATGGATAGATTTCGAGTCAGTCATCTTGCCGAGTCACTAGCCGCCCCTTTCATGCTAACAATCTAAGATGCCTTAGAGCTGCTGCATGCCGGAGACAGAAAGATGGATCGGCTGCTAATCATTGTCTTAGAACAGCTTCACCCCTGTCACAGCGAAGGGTCTCATCTTTTTTCATCCTTGGTATCATTTCCTCATCTATTATCATATGTGATGGCACTGTCAATCTGGAAAGCGAAGGAACAACCCAGACTATTGCCGTAAGAAAATGACCTGGGTCTCCAAATGATTTTATGATTTTTCTTTTTCTAAAAAAATTTTCAAACACCTTTTTTCAATGTGTAAGAGCTATATTATTTAAGAGAAGAGAACAGTAGGGGGAAAAAAGAACGTGCGACGTCTTATTTCCCAACACAGGAATCGTCCTTTCCCACCGCTTGAGATTTCTTGGTCGAACTGAAAATTGAAGGCATAATGAAAAATGGTAATAAATAGAAAGGCACCCTCAATAAGGCCATCGGCCTCCCTCACCGTCATGAAGGACTTCGTTTCCAAATACTAAGAGGGAAAACAAAGATCCAACATTATTGCAGGAAGAACGAAGACAAGGGGAAATCATACTTGCTGCTCTCAGAATAATAAAAGTGTAAAATCGTGAATATAAGAGAAAAACAAAAGAGTAAAAGTAAGTCGTAGATGTTTGTAATGCAGCAATGGCCTCGATATTTCCCAGCAAGCCCACCGCACTTTAACAGTGTGGTGGGGTGGAGTTGACGGGAGAAAATTTTTCTTGGTAAGAATAAAAATCTTAAATAAAAATGAAAAAAAATAAAAATAAAATTATGAGAATGACCGATTTTGCCTTCGCCCTATTACAATATCTATTCATCAAGTGATCAAAACAACTCTCTAACGTAGAGTTTAGTCTATTAATATGAGATATAAAAATTAAGTTAACTTAATTTTCAAGAGAATAATAACCTGAACATGGGCTTTGATATTTCGAAGTAACTTCTAAAGTAAGAAAGGTCCATACAAATTTATTCTATCCAAATTAACTGTCAAATAATATCATAGCCTAGGCAAAAATTTTTTAAAAAAATCTCGGGCCTCATGATAATTTAGCTAGCCTAAATTAAAATTTAGTGAACATATAAGGAGATAATTTAAGTAATCTGATCGTGTGATGAACCTCACGATAACTCGAAATCTAATTATAGCATGTGAACTTTGCATTTGTGAGAAGGAGATTATTTGAATAACTCATGAAGAGAGAATTATTAGGTTAATCTCATGTAAATGTTGGGAAAGTTGGCTTGAATATAAACGGTGATAAAATTTTATTTTTGGAGCTGTGTTTTAGAATAATAAAAGCCCATTAGATCTAAATTAGCCCCAACAATAAACTTGTTATTATACATATAAAAAAGAAGTTAAACAATGATATTATTATACGTATAAAAATAATGTAAACAATGATATGATAAATTTCAGTAATTTAATCTTAAATATATAGTATCAAATGATGAAATCTTAGAGACCATTGTTTACCGACTCCTGATTGATTTTAGATGGTTACATTAATGTTCATGCTTTCCATGCTCCACACGTCACTGCGGCTTGATTTATTCGATATATTTTATATTGTTTTAGTTGAGCTAAATGGCATTTTCCATAGCTTTCGCAAACTTCATTATCCTTAATCTTTGTTGATAATTAGTTTGGAGAACTGAAAATCTAATCCCGAATTACCATCAATTGACACAGCAGCAAATATTTCTTGCACAACAACAAGAAGGAATATGACAGAGAAAAAGTTAGGAAACTGGTGGGTACATGTCTAGCAAATCCATGACCGCGACCACGAGGTCACCGAGGAAAAGAAGGATGGGAACACAATGTGTGGGCCTTCCATGACAGAGCAAGAGCAGAGCATTATCAAAGGATTGAAGAGCACGCTTTAATAATGAAACAGCAAGGCTATGGTTTCTGTCACAGTCAACTGGTTTGGTTAGTTGGTCCCCTTCACTATATCGGTTGGAATTGGTTTCCTCATCTTCTCACTTGTGTTGTTGTTGGTGCGTTTGCATTAAAATCGCATGGGCACGTTAGATTTTGCTTCGTTCGCTCCAAACACACCATGCAAGATGTACCCTATATCTTAAGATATTAGAATATGCACAGCAGGTAAGCCACAATGGATTCCTTGGTGGTACGTGAATACAACAGGGAGAGGGCGGGTAGTTTGCGTAACTTTTCCGAAAGCCGGAGCCTTTCAGACACCCTTTTGCTTTATCTCGTCTTGGGTCGTGTCAGCTTATTTAGCGGCAAAATTTCTCTGGACCATGCTAGCTTTTACGGGATTGAAGAATGTGAGAAGATGAATGGGAAGGGTCACTCCCCCTACTGATTACACCCATTGAAAATTTCATCGTCTTTCTCTGTCTCCCGCTCATCCACCGGTGGTTCTCTAGACCAACGAAGCTAAATCTCTTTTTTTTTTTTCGGCTCTTGACAATCGGTAAGTTATAATAGAAATTCTTGTCAGTTTTTTTATTCCTTTTTTAATTCTTGCTGCATTTCTGTTGTGTAAGTGGTGGAGTTGGTCTGGCTTTTGGATTTTAGACTCTGGTCAGGGATTTGCTGTTGATATTTTTCTTTTTCCGTTTCTTTGAGTTTTTGGGTGAGACTCGGTTCGGTCAGTCTTGAAAGCTCATATTCTGGTTGCTAAGCTGGACTTCCTTGGAAACTTTCCTCCTTTGATGAAGGGGATGACGGATTTGATTGCTGTATTTGTGTAGAATTTGAGGTTTACTTTCCCAATTGTCATTGACTTGTTTCCCCTGCTTTTAAAATCTGCATATAGTCAAACAACTGCGCTTCCAAATTGTATTGTTGTCTTAGAAGATCATACTTTTCTTTGATTTTTGTGATGGGAGATCGAAGGAATAAAATGGTCAGTGTAGATGAAATTCAGAACAAATATTTGTTTTTCTACCACATGATTGTTTATTTCATTGATCACCTCCTGCCAATGATTTTTTTTTTTGGAATTGGAAATGATTATTTTGGATGGTATGGACAATAATGGTGTTCTACTTTGTGATTGAGACGGGAAAGATTTACTTCCAATGTCTATACTGTGACAAATATTTTTGTCAGTGAAAATGACGAGAATGGGTCGAGATTATGGAGTTATAATGGTCATGGAGACAATTCAGCCTGTCGCTACGGATGTGAACTTTGCTACTAATCGGTTCCCAGATTTTATATATGGACCAAATGATAGAATCGAAGGGAAGTTGGTCCCCATCGTGCCATCGATAAAGGACATTGTCGCCCGTGAAACAACTCAGCTGATAGAGCAGCAGAAACGCCTATCAGTTCGTGATCTTGCTAGCAAGTTTGAAAACGGCCTGACAGCTGCTGCTAAATTGTCTGAGGAGGTCTTTCCTAGTCAATATCTTCCCTGATTTCTTCTTCAGTTTTGCTTCATCTTCATCAAGTAACTTGAGGTGTATCTGAATTTGGTTCAATTTCCAGGCGAAATTTAAGAATGCTGCTTCACTTGATAGACATGTCCTTCTCAAAAAACTCCGAGATGTACTGGAATCTCTGAGAGGTCGTGTGGCAGGCCGAAACAAGGAGGATATTGAAGAAGCTATATCAATGGTTTGTTCCACGCATATGTCATTTCTTGTATGAGTGTCGATTGGACAAATATTATTTTAGCACTTAGAGGAATGAATTGTATATTTTAAAATATATAAAGCTTTGGACTTACCATGTGCTTAAGATGAGTAGGGCTAAACTAATAGCTAGAAATAACTGAAGCATGAGTTATAATGACAGAGATGCGATGCCTTGAATTATTGTAGGATGGATGAAATGACAACTTGATTTGGTAGTTCTTTGTGATAGGAACATCCCAGGAAATCAAAGCGAAAGTTTTTGTGCATCAGTTTGACCATTTTTTACATATTATTGTCAGGACGTAAAAATGAGTGATATTAAGTCAAAATGAAAATGCTGAGATTGATGGTTGAGAAAGTTAGAGAGAATCACATGTTAAATTGCCAAGTAAGAAATTATGGAGAGGTTTAAATGTATTGAATATGATGTGCAAGAAATTTTAGAAGATTTGGTTGTGTTCAAAGGAGGTTGAATGATGTGGTTAGGAAGAAGCAATAGTATATGAGGAAACAAATTTATCTAGTAGCTATTTGAAATAATACGAGTTTGCATGATTTTACTGTATGTACCATTCATGATTGGAGGAAATGAAAGTATCATATATATGTATCCTCAGTCCAATTATTTGGGAAATGGTAGATGGGGACAATGATTCCATGTGATACTTGCTCATTGCTTCCAGGTTGAAGCTTTAGCAGCTCAGTTGACTCATAAAGAAGGAGAGCTACTTCAAGAAAAGGCAGACGTTAAAAGGCTAGCCAATCTTCTTAAGCAGGTGTGTTCATGATCAGCGTATATCTTGCAGCATTTAATTGCAAAATATGCAATTGTTGCTATTGTGGCCTAGATTTTTTTAATGTACTTGAGTTTAATATTAGGCGGTTCTGATTCTTTTCTATCTTATGAAATGAGCAGCTTCCATATTTGTCTTTCTGTTGTTGGAGTTTCATTTATACTGTATGAAGCATATCTATTGTATTAACAACCAACCATTAGAAATGTATTTTTATTTGGTATTCCATCCCCATTTGTACTTTCTTAATGATGCAATTTCTGTCTGATCAGATTTTTTTTACTTGAGAAGATTAGAATTTCGAGTCTGACTTAACTAACTACTGACATGATGTTATGCTATCAGATGCTTGAAGCAACAAGGTGTTTACACAAATATCAATACTCATAAATTTTTGTTCTCCTTGTGCACTTAGTCCTCATGGTACAGTTTCCACTGGTAGGTTGCTGAAGATGCTAAGAAGGCATCTGAAGTTGAGAGGACTTTTGCAAGAGCTGAAATTGAAAATGCCAGAGCAGCAGTGCAAAGAGTTGAGCAGGCTTTTGAAGAACAGGAACAACGAGCAAAAAAATGTGAAAAGAAGGTTAATTTGAGACTGCTGACTGCCTGCTTTCTCTTTGAAATGATTTTCTTAATTGATTGCTAATGTATGAATTTAAATGTGCAGGATCTAGAGCAACTAATGAATGAGGTTAGGGAGGCTAGAAGAATAAAAATGTTGCACCAACCCAGCAAGGTTTGTTTAAAAGACTTTGATCTACACATTATAAATATCATCTTCATCGTCATCATCGTCGTCATCATCCTCCATTTCCTATTGACTGGGAGGGGGACATGGATCTTATTCTTCAGCTTATTTGATCATGAACCAAATATAAATTAAAATTATGTAGTTTCATGTCACTTCTTGTGGCGATCCGAAATTACTCTAGCCTTCATCTTCTCTTTGAACCAAAACAATAAGGTAATGTACTACGAGCTTCTTAGTTACATTCATGAGTTGTCTTTGAACATGACCAAACGATCTAATCAAGTTTCTGTGCTTTATGTTCAGTCTTTGTAACCTTAATGATTTATCCTATTTGGTAATTTTAATGCCTGATCACTCCTAGTCGTCCCACTCACCCACCTCAACATCGTCATCTTAGACACTTCCACTTCTCAATGAGGCTCCGAGGAGTGCATGGTGCTAAACTATGCCCACGTGTGAGGGAGGAACTTCTTGGGAGCTTTTATGTTGAATGCTGATGGGTTATGATGTCAATGATAACTTCAATTGTATTAGGTCATGGACATGGAGCATGAACTACAAGCACTTAGGAACCAAGTCAAAGAAAAATCTATGTACTCTATGAAGCTTGAAAAAGAGGTAAATTTTCTTCAAAGAAGATTTATTTTTTTCTTCTAAATATTTTTACTAAACGTTTTCTGATAATGAAGCACTCTATGATTCATTAACATAAGAATTTGACTTTCTTCTATTCTAATTATTTATATTATTTCCCCCCTTTTCCCACAGTCTCGCTTGAATGAACTCCTTTTATTCAAAATTTTTCCCAATGAGATCTATTTGAACTTCTATGATTGATCAATTGTGGCATTTCTTCCCTTGCTTATCAGCTGGCAATGAGTCGAAGACTTGATGAGAACAAATGTATTCTGTATGACTTAGAAGGCTACCAAACATTAGGTTCATATTTACAAGTTGTTCCATGTGTGGATGTCGCTTCCGACATGTCAAACTGTATTATTCAATGGTTTCGTATGTCTTCAGATAGAAGCAAGAGGGAGCCAGTTTCAGGTATAGATTGAAGCATTCAGATTTGCTATTATACTTTATCTACATGAGTTATTTTTTCTGATCTTGTAAGCTTGCCTGCGATTTTTTATCATTTTTTCATGCTGTTATAAATCTACATCATCAATTGATATTATCATTACACAGGAGCAACCAAGCCTGTTTATGCTCCAGAGCCTTTTGATGTGGGAAGATTTTTGGAAGTTGAAATTATTTTCGACGGTCAGACTTATATTGTGACAACTACTAGCCCGATAGAGCCCGGTATGATTCTAATTATTTGTCTAAAAAAGAAGATATGAACATCAAAGAGGAGAATAAAAAATTATCAGTTGGTGGCCTTTCAGTTGTCTAATATCTTATGGGCCACGAATTATCCCTGTTACGCCATCTTCAATGATTGTTTGTGTTTCTTTAGTTTTTTTTTTTCAATCAAAAAGGACAATATCTACTGAGTATGATCTGAACAGAAAAAGAAAAAACAGGAAAAGGTAAAAAAAGAAAAAACCGAGAGATCCAGTTGAAATCTGACATTGATGAAATTGACAGCTGCAGGATTGGGAAGCTACGTAGAGACCCTTGTGAGGAAACCTGACAATTTATTTAATGTATGTATTATTTCTCTTTTTTAACAAGTATTCGCCTTCTCTTCAAGTTATATTGCATTATTCATAAATTCGAGTAGTTATAAACTTATAATGAAGCTCAGCGTGATTATACTGCAAGTAGAAAGTACATACTTTATCCTCTCAATTTTATTGCTAAATGCTAGTAGTTGTCAAACCTCCATTCCCGTGCTGTACTAGATCACTTAACAATCCAAATGCTGTAAATGTACTGAGTAGGGACATCCTCTCCTTTCCCATTCTTTTTATTTCTTTTAAACTAAACAAAGATATGCAGTGGAGTTGTCATTTATATGGCACTAGTACGATTTCCGATTGCTGAGAGCATCTCTTGTTATATGAAAATTATGTTATGTACTAATGTTGTTATTTTTCATCAGGTAGTTGTCATTGAAGTGAACGGAAGGGAAAATTCTTCTCATGTTTCTCACGTGCTTCATGTTGGGAAGATGAGGATAAAACTTTGCAAGGGCAGGGTCACAAAGGCGAAAGAACACTACTCATCGTCAATGCAGGTAATCTTTCTCAATGAAAATATGTATTTCTAGAAATGATATTTCTCTTGTAAAATAGGCTCTTATTGTAAAAATACATATAAGACGGTTCCATGGCAAATTTGTTAACATAACTATAGGATAACTCTGTTGTCATGAGCACACAAGATGGTTAATCAAATGACATTAGTATTTGAACTGACATACTGACATTTTACATATCCAATTTGTATTGTTTATTAGTATTTGAAATGACTTAATATGCCTTAGACGGCCTGGTGGTGCTCTTCTTTATGAAGTTTTATGCATTCAAACAGTTCTGGTTATATCCTAGGCTTGAGCGTATGCCATTTTTATAAACAGGGTTAGTGCAAATTCTAATAATTCGTGAATTGGACCATTAAAAGAATTTTTTTCTTTCTTGTTTAGCTTTGTGGAGTCAGAGGTGGAGGAAATGCAGCTGCTCAGGCTTTATTTTGGCAACTCAAGAAGGGGCTTACCTTTACAGTTGCCTTTGAATCTGAGAGAGAAAGAAATGCAGCCATAATGCTTGCTAGGAGATTCGCATTTGACTACAATGTAAGGTTATATCTGGTTTGAACTATTTTTTGTTGCAGTTCAGAACGTAAGCATTTTCCAATCTTTTCCTCGATACAAATGAAAGAGGATTTTTCTCGAAAGAAATCGAGATAATAGTCGGTGGAGATTCTTCTGAAATTTTTTTTGTTGCCTGCAGATTGTACTTGGTGGACCAGACGACAAAGTTGTGAATTAGAGACTGTAAGGAAAGGCATTTAAACTTTTGGTCATGCGTGTTTCAACTGACTATGTGCTAAGGTGGTGTGAGTTAGACAGTCATCAGGAATTTGCTTGATTGGTGAGATTGAAAACACTTAGGTTCCATTTTATTCTGAGGGACAGGAGATTTCGGGTTGATTTTGCACATCAAGGCTGCTTTTTTTCTTGCCTTTGAGTGTTTTTTTGTGATAGGGATTTGTGTTTGTAATTGTAAATGTGGTGGGCATATGGTAGAGTCGTAAGTGTCCTAGTACCAGTGATTTGCCTATGTAAATGTATAGCCGTGTGGTGAGCTCAAGACAACTTTTTTACTATACAACGGATTGCAGAATATTGTTCTTGAAAAGACGATGTAAACCACTTGCACACATTACGTAAAAATTCATTTTTGCGTCCAGTTGCAAAATCTCTCATTTGAAAAGCAACGAAAAATCACGCCATATTTAGAATCTGGTTGTTTGGCTGTGAAATGTGAAATCTAGAGATAAATTTTCATGTGTTTGGTTGTTGAGAAATTTAGTTAAAACAATTTTATGCAAAAATTTTATAAATTTATATTTTTTTATAAAAAATAAAAAAAATAAGAGAAATTTTGGGAGGCATGCATTGAAAAAAAACATTTCATTTTCATTTGTAAAAATTTCATGACTTTTGGGGGTAAGAAAATTTCTTAGGAGGCTGTCAATAGCCTACCCGGATAGGTAAAAATTATCAATCCCAAATTAATATGTGTTATTCGATTATAACGACGGCCTAATTTAAATCACATTTAAAAATAATTAAAAAAAAACCCACTAGCTAACTTGCAGCCCCAATTGGATCTAGCCAGCAGTGGTAGGGCAGACAATCCAAATTGATTTGGGGAAGGAAAATTTTCTTCCCTGGAATCATAACCTCTTTGGTTATATATATATATATA
>JAVDBV010047687.1:0-15073 GCA_032619315.1 Piper longum
CCCACAGTCTTAGACCGTTTCCCATAGCCACATCTATAACTCAAATAAAAATTAAAAGGGAGTCCTCATATTTATCTTGCTCCATGCTCTGGTTGTCAATGGCTTCTCCCACCTAATTTCGTATCTGCACACCTGCGGAGGCAATTCCGCGTTAGTGATTACAACACTAAGTAGTATAATAGATAAAACAAGTCAAGGACATTCCACTAGTTTTCTACGTTCATTTTAATATGCGGTGGAGCGATGCCGCTATACTCCAAAACAATGCGGAGGAAGTATCCGCACTGATCCGCACACCCCGGCCGTAGCCTTTTTTGTGGGGAGGCTACCACTACCATCTCCAGTGCCAGTGCCTCGCACACCCCGACCATAGCCTTTTTGTGGGGAGGCTATCATTGCACTTAGGTGATTGCTACGCCCTGTTTGTGGGGAAACTCTCACTACTAATTCTAGTGCGAGTGCCTCGTACACCCCGGCCGTAGCCTTTTTATGGGGAGGCTATCACTGCACTCAGGTTATTGCTATGCCCCGTTTGTGGGGAAGCTCTCACGACCAATCCCAGTGCCAGTGCTTCGGACACCTCGGCCGTAGCTTTTTTATGGGGAGGGTATCACTACACTCCAATGCGATGGAGGAATCGTTGTGCCTCGCTCACCCCAACCGTAGCATTTTTATGGGGCGGCTATCACTACTCCAAAACAATTCGCAGCAATATAAAATTTACATACATAATACGGCCCTGTGTCGAACTGAGTCAATTCCTTAACCCCGGTTGCACTCGGTGCATGGTGGTCGAATCAAGGCTCATGCCGACCTAGGCTACCAATAAGGAAAGTACGACGTTGTACCTATTATACTTACTTAACTTGTGCTATCGTCCAAATTTGATCTACTAACCCTATTTTGAGTGAAAGTATAAAATTATACATTAGTATAATTTTATTTGCATGAACCTACATGCAACTAAATAATATGCCATATTGAATATCTTATCTTGCATAACTCTATTTAGATAATTGATTGTTCATGTGACATACTCTGTTAAGTCATAATTCTCCCTTGACAATTAATAAAATAATTTTAAGTTAATTATTAAATTCATAATTCTCCCTTGACAATTAATAAAATAATTATTAATTTATAACCATGAATTTAATTACTATTTTTGGTATATTCTTTAACTAATTTGTATTATCCTAATTTAAAGATATTCTTAAAAACATTATTTTAATTTATTTAATTTAATAAAGGTTCAATTTTTATACAATTATAATCTATTAACCCCTCAATTTAATTTAACCGCTTGTAACAAGCCGATTAATTATTAACCGTTTATTATTAGCGTAATTTTATTAATACCGTAATTTCGTATAATAATTTATTAAAGTGTTATTTTAGCCACTTAACTCGTATCTAATTAACTTAATTATTTTTAAAGATTTATTTCGAGTTGATATTATTTTTTTAACTCGAACCGGTGTCGAGTCAACACATATTTATGGAACTGCCATCTTCTTCCCTAACATTCTCCAAAATAGAGGTGTAATCGGGTATCTGCCGATGCATTGTTCATCCCCGTCTGACCACAACCGGCCAATCCACCACCGTGAATTGACTCACCTCCGCACCATCTTTGATTCCAACCATGACATTTGGCTACTGCTGCCATGATAGGCCCCCAATCGACCCCCGAAGTCATCACTTTGATCACGGTAGCGACAGGCATCGTTTGCCTCCGGCCGCCGTCGACTGCCGTAGACCGCCGCCGACCAGCTCCGACATGCTTCCAAGGTTCATCCCCGACAACCACCGGCCACTTTCCGGCCACGGAGACGCCAGAATTGGTTAATTACAGCAATTCGGCCATTTTCTCCGCCCGCCATTGCGTCGCCGATTCCGCCACCGGTGGGCTCCGCCGCTCTGATC
Source organism: Piper longum (assembly GCA_032619315.1). Lineage (NCBI taxonomy): Eukaryota > Viridiplantae > Streptophyta > Magnoliopsida > Piperales > Piperaceae > Piper > Piper longum. The sequence goes on from JAVDBV010047687.1 coordinate 1,927, forward strand.
AGATGGTCGTGTAGGTACCCTCGACCCTTGAGGGACTTTTCCCGACCAGATTGCAACCCAATCGCTGCCTCGGCCGGCCCGATTTCTTAACCGACCGTCGTCACTACAGTTCATGTCGCCAATTTTGTGTCAAACTTCCGCCTTGTCGACCATGAACGACTTACAGTTTGTATTTTTAGTTTAATTTTTTTCTTTCTCATCGATTTGATATTTAATTGTTTCTTACTGATTTAAGACTTTAAATGTCATTTTTTTTTATCAATTTTTATTTTCAATTTAACATATGACATGAATGGAAATTAAGAAGAATAAGGGAAGAAAAATTACCCGAACAAGGAGGAAGATGGCGTCAACCCGAAGGAAAAAATGAGGATGATGTCCCCCCTTTTTACCCCTTTCTATAATGATATAAATGATGACTAGGGTACGTGGAAGCACCCTTTCACCGTAATACTTTTAACTAGGTAATTGAGTAATCTACATAATTGACTTAACCATTTAAACGGTTACACGGTATGGTTTACTTAACCGGTTAAATGGGTAAATAGTATGGTTCACTTAACGGGTTAAACGAGTAAATCATACTTAACCAGCTAACGATAATTGTTTTAAAAATAAATTTTCCCACGTTCTATCCCACTGTGTTGAACGTTATTATTATTTTATTGATTAATTTATTTTATTATTTTTTTTCAGGTCTTTACGATAATATAGTGAACCTAGGGTAGATGGCTGGATATGTGAAAAACACCCCAACATTTGTAATTCATTTAACTGGGTAACTGGGTAAAGAATAAAATAAAATATTTTGTCAGGTAGAATTAACTAAGTAGAGAATATAATATAATTAATCATAATAATTTTCCAACGTTCGATCCTTCCCCGACCGAGTCGAGTATATATAATTTTTTTTTCATGGTCTTTACAATTTCCCCAATTTAAAAATATTTCGTTCACGAAATAGTATAACACGCAATAGAACAATAAGGATTAACTATTCATTCGGTATTGGTTTATGCTACTACAATCGTATGGATCTTATGCCACAAATAGGCTTGGGTATTTCCTTTCCATCTCTTATTCAATCCCCTAGGTAACTACCTCTAACCCCTGATTGTTCCACAATACTTTCATCGAGGGAAATTTTCATATTCATGAGTGTCATTATCTCTCTTGTTAGGATGTGAATCGGCCTTTTCTTGTAGGTTAAGTTTGGTTTGTAGCTCTAAGTCTTCAAAATTCGTGATTATATGTTTCTCAACTCGTACATATTTCTTGAGCATTGACACATGAAAAATATTGTGTACTCCAACGAGGCTTGGTTGTAATGCTAACCTATATGCACAATTTCCGACTCGATCCAGGATTAGGGAACGGTCCTATGAATCTTGGTTTCAACTTCCCTGATGTTCTAAATCTAATCGCCTCCTTCCTAGGAGATGTCTTTAGGTACACAAACTCCCCAACTTATAACTTTAGGGCCCTCCTTCGAGTATTAGCATAACGCTTATGACGATCCTGTGCTACCTTATTCCTTTGATGAATGAGTTTCACATTTTCAGTTGATTCCCTTACCATCTCTGGCCCGACTATAACCACCTTGGTAGACTCCAACCAGCACGATGGAGACCTACAAGGCCTACCATATAAGGCTTCAATTGGTGTCATCCCTATACTTGCTTGGTGAGAGTTATTGTATGTGAATTCATCCAAAGCTAAGTGTTTCTCTCAATCTCCTCCTCAGTCAAGGATGCAAGCTCTCAACAAAGCATCCAAGGTTTGAATAGTCCTCTCACTCTGACCATCAGTTTGAGGAAAATATACTATACTCAGTTTGATTTGTGTTCCCAAGGCTTTTTGGAAAGCTTCCTGGAAATGTGAGGTGAATAGGAGATCTTGATCAGAGACTATCACCTTTGGAATCCCATGCAACTTGACAATATTATCGACCTACAATCCTGCTAGGTATTCCATCATCCTCTTTGATTTCATGGGGATGAAGCGAGCTACCATAGTTTGTCGGTCTACAATCACCCATATGGAATCATGCTTCTTCTTAGTCCTTGGAAGCTTTGTAAGAAAATCACAAGTGACACACTCCCACTTCCAGATAGGTATTTCTAAAGGTTGTAATAATCCATCGGGTAGTTGATGTTGGGCTTTTATCTATAGGCTAGTATGACACTTGGAGACAAAATCCACAACATCCCTCTTCATCCCAATCCACCAGTAGGTTCGTTTTAATTCCTGATACATTTTAGTAAATCCAGGGTGTATCGAGAACTTTGAGCGATGAGCCTCTTCCAGGATATCCCACCTCATCTCATTCAGCTCCTCCTCATCCATTTGTGCTAGCTTAACCCGGTCAATCAAATCATTGGAAATAACAAGATTTGCCAGTAGTCCTCTTAGTTGTTCCACATGGTTGATGGACACGACTTCTCTTGTCATAGCCCAAGCTCTAGCTAGGTGCTGATCCTTGTCTACCTTACTCTTTCGACTCAAAGCGTCTGCAACGACATTCGCTTTCCCCGAGTGGTATAAGATTTGGAAGTTGTATTCCTTTAAGTATTCTATCCACCTCCTCTGTCGAAGGTTAAAGTCATTCTGGGTGAAGATATACTTCAAACTCTAGTGGTCTATGAAGACTTCAAACTGGACTCCATACAAATAGTGTCTCCAAATCATCAGAGCAAAAACAACTACTCCCAGTTCCAAGTCATGGGCTGCATAATTTTGTTCGTGAATCTTCAATTGGAGAGAGGTATAAGCCACCGCTTTACCACCTTGCATAAGGACACACCCTAACCCTACCTGAGATACATCACTCAAGACCACAAATCCTTCATTGCCATTTGGCAAGGTCAAGATTGGAGTAGTAGTTAGACTCTTCTTCAATGATTGGAAACACTCCTCACATTTGCTACTCCATTTGAACTTGTCTCCATTCCTTGTGAGCTTGGTCATTGGCGATGCCACCAAGGAATTTTCGAAAGTAGCATGCTAACCCAAAAAAACTTCGGATATTGGTGACTGACTTAGGTTGCGGCCAATCAGTGAAGGCTTTTACTTTCGATGGATCCACTGCAGCGCTGGCTTTCAAGATTATATGACCAAGGAAGTTCACCTCATTCAACCAGAAGTCACACTTTGAGAGTTTGACAAACAGTTGATTCTCCCTCAGGACTTGAAGAGTGATAGACAGGGGTTTCACATGGTCCTCCTCATTACTTGAATAGACCAAAATGTCATCTACAAACACGATAATAACTTGTCGAAGTATGCGTAGAATACCATGTTCATAAGTGGCATAAAGGCAGTTGGTGCATTTTTTAAACCAAATGATATAACAAAAAACTCATAATGTCCATATCGAGTTCGGAAGGCCGTTTTCTGTATGTGTGACTCCTTTACCCGCAATTGGTGATAACCAAACCGCAAGTCTATCTTGGAAATTACCTTGGCTATTCTTAGCTGGTCAAACAAGTCATCAATCCTCGGTAAGGGGTACCGATTCTTGATTGTCACTTGATTGAGTTGGTGATGGTCAATACACAGCCGAAGTGATCCATCCTTCTTCTTCATTAAAAGAACTGGGGCTCCCCATGGTGAAGTACTTGGTTGGATGAAATCTGTCTCCAACAACTCTCCTAGTTGACCCTTTAACTTTTTGAATTCTGTTGGAGCCATGCGGTATGGTGCTTTAGAAATTAGTGTTACTCCCAGTGCTAGAGTCATTGGTGAACTCCACTGCCCACTTAGGAGGTAACCTTGGATGTTCATCTAGGAATACATCGAGAAACTCGGCTGCCATATAAATCATGGAGTTAGTCAAAAAGGCTTGACAACTCTCACCCAAAAACTCAACTGCCTCACCGATTGACATGATACAAGTAGATGGATCAAACATTGACCCTTGGAAAATGACCTCCATCTCACAATTACACGTTTTTGTCACCACTATTTTTCCCTGCTTCTGTGCACAATCATACTCGAACACCAACTCATGAGTAGTGGCTGCATCGATCACCTCAGTTATAGGGCCCCTTGGTGCCGTAGCAACCCTACTCATCAATTCTGCCTTCAACCCTCAGAAGAATTTGTCCACTCTAGCCTTGTCAGTTGGTAGAATCCTCGGTGCAAAATCCTTGGGCACTCCCCTGATCACCATCTGCGATGATTCTGGGGCCCGCTCCCGAGTTTGATGCTCCATTCCCTGCTATCACTACCGATAACCGCTGAACAATATTCTGAACCACAAAATTTGTACTTTCTGAAGCTTGCGCTAGTCCCTATATGGCCGTCAAGCTTTGATCCAATACATTCTCCGTGTTCGAGTTTGATGGAGTAGATCTGTTTGTCTGTCTACGAGTGCCTGCCATCGGAAACGTCGAAAATTGTTCCATTATGGCTCATTAATATGTTTTTTTTTTCAATGTTGACTTAGGTATATTAGCGAATGAATTTGTTTATTAATACTATTAAACAATGGGAAAAGATAATTACTAGACTTTTCAACAAGGTGCTTGAGTCATAAGATGTGAGCTAGTGCGAAACCGTGCTCTCATACCACCTGGAACGACCCTCCCTAATCGGCCTTGGTGTTACTTAAAAAGTTAAATTAGTAAACATATCATTGAAGAACTTGAATTCTAATACGACAAATAAGTCTAGAATTTATGACTCATAAAAAAAATAAATCATGTAGCATATGACAATATATAAAATAACCGTACCACTGTCTCGGACTATTTCCCATAGCCACATTTATAACACAAAAGAATACAAAGAAGTCCAATTTATCATCCATTCGCCAAACCTGAGTTGGTAAAAGAACCAACCACCACTCTTTTATTCTTCAGTCCAAAGCTGCTCAATTGCGGAGGCAATTTCGTGTTAGTGATTAAACCACTAAGCCGTATAATTAAATAAAACAAGTCAATATCATCCCGATCATTATTTCTCAGGTCATTCTGAGGTGATGAGCCTCTCAGGTCATTCTGACGATTATGAGCTTATGCCGAGCTTTGATATGCTAGGAGGCTGGCCGACCATCCATCCAGCTAGAATCCCATGTTGTAAAGACTCGGAATAAAAATAATAATATATATCCAATACGGTAAGATTGGACGTTGGAGAATTATCATTAGCATTTATATTATAATCTCTACCCGACCAATTATTATTTACCTAGCTAAGTAAAAGGTATTCTTTGCCCGGTTAATTATTATTTAACAAGTTAAGTGAAACATATCATTTACCCGATTACCCGATTAAGTGAAATATGGGCGAAAGGTGTTTTCATGTACCCTAGCCGTCATTTCATTACATAAGGGTAGGGGGGAGTCATTCTCATTTCTCCTTATGACTGGCGCTGGCTTCCTCCTTGCTTGGGTATTTTACCTCTTTTCTTCTTCTTCTTAATTTTTTGGATACATATGTTCAATTGGTAATAAACTTGATAATCATGGAATTAAAGTCTCAGTCAACAAAAAGGAAAAGAATTAAACTGGAAATAAAACTAGAAGCCGTCAATGATGATGAATCTGAGTTTTGGGCAAGGTGTGTGATTGTAGGCCAGGATTTTCAAGACAGCCCTCTAGCAGTTGGGTTGAGGGGACAGCTCGCCGCGCCCTGGTTTCTGGTGGGTGGAAAAATTGCAGCTGTTATTTGACGGCGTTGCAAGGGTGGCGAAAACAGAGCTCAAACCAAAGGTGACGACAGTGGGTGAGGAAATCTAGCTGTCTAGGGCGGCAATTAGGTTACAATCTGGTCGGGAAAGGTCTTTAAAGGGTCGAAGGTGCCGAGATGTCCATCCAATTGCAGCTGTTATTGGTCGCTAGGTGCGTCGGAATCAGTGAAAATAGGATGATACAAGCGAGAAGGCAACCGTGGTTGGTCGGGGCGACAAGGTGACGGCATGCCAGAGCTGGGCGGTGACGATTGACGGTGACCGAAGGCGAACGGCGGCGGCGAACTGGGCGGCTATTGTTTGGACATGAGCGTGGGGAAGAAGAAGATGGCAGTTTGTCATTTATGCTTGACTCGATACGGTTTGGGTTAAAATAATACCAACTCGTAATAAATCCTTAAAAATAATGATTATAATGGGTTACGGTAAACATTGATAAACTAATTAATTATTATACGAAATCGTCATAAATAATAAAAATACGGTGATGATAAATGGTTGATAATCAATCAACATATTAGAAGCGATTAAATTAAATTGAATGGATATAAGTATTTAATAAAATAAAGATCTCACCTTTAGCATATTAAATTTGATATTGGGTAAATAAACTAATTATTTTGATAACAGGGTAGCAAGGTAAAAAATAGGTTAATAAATTATATTTGTGTAAAGATCTGTAAATAGTATAATGAAATAAAGAATGTTCGAACCTTTATTTAATTAAATAATCAACGTAATAGTAATGTACTTAAATTAGGATAATACAAATCAGTTAAGGAATATACGAATAATAGTAATTAAATATTTTTTTTATAAATTAAAAATTATTTTATTAATTGTCAAATGAGAATTATGATTTAGATAATTAATTTAAATGTTAATTAGAACTTAAATGATTAAGTCACATGAAAAATTAATTATCTTACTAAATTTGTTGCAAATTTTAATATCTCTGAATAAGGCATACTTCGTATTGTCAAAATTTTAAGAATGATAGATATATTAATAATGTAGTTGCATGTACTTCTACTCAAATAAAATTATACTTATGTATAATTTGAAGTTCTCGTTTAGATTATGATAGTTGGTTGTAGTTGCGGGTTTACGTACAAGCTAACTAGATACGTATAATCATTTAAAATGTTGTATTTTCTCTTGTCGGCATTCTAGTCGGCCTGAACACAAATTTGACCACAATGCACCGAGTGCAACCGGGGTCGAGGAATTAACACAGTCTGACACAGGGCCGCACCATTCATAATCTCAGAATGGACATGTTAGAACGGACCTAATAGCCCATAAGTTTCGAATGGACATGTCAGATTTAACCTGACAGCATATAGTCTCATAATGGACATGTAAGAATGGACCTGACAACCCAATAATGTTAGAATGGACCTGATAGCCAATATTAGACATGTCATAATGGACCTCATAGCCAGTAACGGACATGTTAGAATGAACTTGACAGCTAGTGACGGACATGTCAAAATGGACCTGACAGCCAGTAACGGGCATGTTAGAATGAGCCTGACAGCCAATAATGGACATGTCAGAATAGACCAGACAGTTAGTAACGGACATGTCTGAATGAACTTAAGAGAAAATAATGGATATTCATAATGGACCTGAAAGCTAGTTACAGACATATTACAATGAACTTGATAGCCAATAATGGACATGTCATAATGGACCTGATAGCCAGTAACGGACATGTCAAAATGGACCTGACAGGCAATAATGAACATGTCAGTATGGACCTGGAAGCAAGTAATGGGCATGTTAGAATGAACCGGATAGTAGTAACAAACATGTCAAAGTGGACTTGATAGAAAGTAACGGACATGCCAGAATGGGCCTGACAGCCAATAACGGACATGTTAGAATGAATCTGACAGTCCATATTCTCAGACTAAACTGAAAGATATTGATGGAGTTTTTATTGACTTGTTTTATTTTATTATACGGCTTAGTGTTTTAATCACTAATGTGGAACTGCCTCCAAAGGTTAGCAGCATTGGACAGAAAGAATAGTAGACTGCTGGACTATTTTTTCACTGACTCAAGTCTGGCGAGTGGATAATAAGTGTACTTCCTTTTTATTCGCTTGTGTTATAAATGTGGCTATGGGAAATGTTCCAAGATTGTGGGACACTTATTTTATATATTATCATATGAAATATGAGTTATTTGTTCATTCTCCATTTTAAATAGCATCCGGTCCGGTTAGGGTGGGTCGTTACAGGGTTGGTTAGTTATATTTTTTAGTAACACCCGAGCCGGTTAGGCCCAAGATATTGTATTTTTTGCTAGGTCGTTACAGGTGGTATCAGAGCACGGTTTCCCACAAGCTCAATCTTATGATTCAAGTAACTTGTTGAAAAGTTCAGTAAATATCTTTTCCCATTGCTGAATTTTATTAAGGCACCTATGAATGAGACAAAACGGAAAATTTTTCGATACTTTAGATGGCAGGCACCCATAGATAATCAAGCCAATCTACGCAGTCAAACTTGAACACAAAGAATGTGTTGGCCCAGATCTGGACGGCCATATAGGGACTAGAGCAGCCTTAAGAAAATACAAATCTGTGGTCCACAACATTGACCAACAGTTACCAGGAGTGGTAGCAGGGAATAGAGCCTTAATCTCGGCATCGAATCCCAGAACCATCCCATATGGTAATCAAGTGTGTTCCCAAGGGCGAGCAGGGTTAGTTGACCCGGGTGAGCGAGGGGAGCATCCAAACCCAGTGCCACCGGTAGTCCGACAAGTGGTGACTGTTACATTGTGGAAACGTTCTGAAAAAATGGAGCTGAAGTCTTTGTTGGAGGGATTAATCCAATGAAGGCGGAGAGCTGGATAAACATTACCGAAAAAGCATTTATGGCTCTATTTGTGCCCACCGCCATCAACGTGCTTTAGGAGGACGCCTCTTATTGGTGGAAATCCATGGAAAAGACCACCTTTTATCACTATGAGATCTCATTGGCAGAATTTGTCGCAACTTTCAATGTACAATATTTTCCAGAGTCTGTTGTGCTAAAGAAAACACTAGAATTCACCACCCTGGCTCGGTGGGAGGATTTGGTCCTAGAGTATGCCAAGAAATTCTTGCAGTTGGAGCATTTTGTACATGAGATTCTGACAACTGATAAGCCTAGAGCGAACAAATTTTTCTGGGGGTTGAAGCCAGAATTGAGGAGTAGGGTTGCTACGGTGCCAATGGACACTATAACTGATGTGATCGATGCAACCACTACCCATGAGTTGGTGATTGAGCATGGCCGTACACAGAAATAGGGGAAGGCTACTGTGCAACCCAAGAGTGCCAACCAGGTTAGTAGCCAAAATAGGTTAGCAGGACACCAAGAGCAGAACTACCAAAGGAGCATGGTGGGAACCTCAAAAGGAAGTTTGATGAGAGTCAGCATAGACGATGTAAAAATTACAACAAGATGCATTCAAGGCCATGCAACGAGCCTTGTCAGTGCTACAACTGCGGAATGGACGGGACACTTGTAAAAAGAGTATCGTCAGCCCCCGAAGCAACAATAGGAGCAGCCCGAGAAAGGGAACGCACCAGCTCCCATTTGCTACACGGCACCTGCACAACCGGCGGACATGGGGAAGGCAAAGCTTTATGTGGTTGAAATCGAGGATGCTGAGGAGGATGACCACACGGTTCGAGGTAAAATTCTGATTCAAGGAGTTATGTTGGATGTTTTATTTGACTCGGGGTGTACGCATTCATTCCTTTCATCCTAATTAGTTAAGAGTTTAGGACTCCAAACATTTCTATTATCTAAGACTTATAGAGTAACCACTGCAGTTGGAGACGGTGAAGTCACAACGTTAGGAGTGACTAACCTATCCATAGATATATAGGGGAAACCCTATGTGTGGAACTTTATCGTGTATGGGGTAAAAGGGTTTGATGCTCTGTTGGGGATGGGCTGGTTGTCAATTAGTGAGGCAACCGAGTAGTTCACTAAGGATTGTCAAGCCTTTTTGGCTAACCTAGTGGAGTCTAAGTCCAAATTCAAAGAGTTGCCCATGATTCCTATGGTAGCAGAGTTTCCATATGTTTTCCTAGATGAACTTCCAGGGTTACCTCAATGGAGTTTGTCATTGACCTGGCACCTGGAGTAACACCAATCCCTAAGGCACCATACCGCATGGCTTCGACACAACTCAAAGAGTTAAAGAGTTAATTGGAAGAGTTGTTGCATGCAGGTTTCATCCAGCCAAGTACTTCAACCTGGGGAGCCCCTGTTTTTTTTGTAAAGAAGAAAGATGGCTCCCTTTGGCTGTGTATTGACTACTGCTTACTCAATCAAGTGACAGTCAAGAATCGGTATCCCTTACCGATGATTGATGACTTATTCGATTAGCAAAAATAGTCGGAATATTTTCTAAAATAGACTTGCGGTATGGATATCACCAACTGCGAGTAAAAGAATCGGATATACGAAAAACAACTTTCTAAACTCAGTATGGTCATTATGAGTTTTTGGTTATGCCTTTTGGTCTAACAAATCCACGAGCAGCGTTTATGTCGCTTATGAACACAGTATATCCATGCATACTTGGACAAGTTTATTATCGTGTTCATGGATAACATTTTAGTCTATTCAAATAATGAGGAGGACCATGTGAAACACCTGTCCATTACTCTTCAAGTCTTGAGGGAGAATCAACTATTCGCCAAACTCTCAAAATGTGACTTCTGGCTAAACGAGGAGAACTTCCTCAATTATGTTATCTCAAAGGCAGGAGTTTCAGTAGATCCCTCAAAAGTGAAAGCAGTCATTGACTAACCACAACCCAAGTCAGTCACTAATATAAGATCTTTTCTTTGGCTAGCAGGCTCATAGCAGTTTCCTTGGTGACATTGCCAATGACTAAGCTTACAAAGAAGGGAGTCAAGCTCAAATGGAGTATCAAGTGTGAGGAGAGTTTCCAATCTTTGAAGAAGAGTCTAATGATTCCACCAGTCTTGACCCTTCCAAATGACAATGAAGGATTCATGATCTTTAGTGATGCATCTCTAGTAGGGTTAGGATGCATCCTTATGCAAGGAGGTAAGTTGGTGGCTTATGCCTCTCGCTAATTGAAGATTCATGAGAAAAATTATGCAACCCATGACTTGGAACTGGCAGCAATTATTTTTGCTCTGAAGATTTGGAGACATTACTTGTATGGAGCCCAGTTTGAAGTCTTCACTGACCACAAGAGTTTGAAGTACATCTTCACCCAGAATGACCTTAACCTTTAACATAGGAGGTGGATAAAATATTTGAAGGATTACGACTTCCAAATCAAATACCACCATGATATCCGGTGCATTGAGTTGGAAGGGCAAAGTGGACAAGGGTCAACAACTATCTAGACTTTGGGCTATGTCAGTAGAAGTGGTGGCTATCAACCTTGTGGAACAACTAATAGGATTATTGACAAACCTGGTTATCTCTAATGAATTGGTTGACCGGGTCAAGCTAGCACAAATAGAAGATGAGGAGCTGAATGAGATGTTGGACAAGACTCTTGACATGGTAACAGATTCCAATAGTGTAATCAGATTTAGAGGGAGGTTGTGTGTACCCAAGGATGAGGCACTGAGGCAGAGTATCATGGAAGAGGCTCATAGCTCAAAGCTCTCAATACACCCTGGTGTTACGAAAATGTTCCAGGACTTAAAGCGTACCTACTGGTGGATTGGGATGAGGAGGGATGTGGTGGATTTTGTTTCTAAGTGTCAGACTTGCCAATTGGTCAAAGCCCAACATCAACTACCCACTGGATTATTACAACCTATAGAAATACCTACCTGGAAATGGGGGTGTGTCACATGTAATTTTATTGCTTAACTACCTAGAAATTTGTAGAAGCATGACTCGATATGGGTGGTTGTAGACCGTCTGACTAAGGCAGCTCACGTTATTCCCACGAAATCAATATGGAGGATGGAATACCTAGGTGAATTATATGTCAATAACATTGGCAACCTGCATGGGATTCCAAAAGAGATAAACACTGACCGAGATCCCCTAATCACCTCATATTTTTGAGAAACTTTCCAAAACGTTGTGGCCAAAATCAAGCCAAGTACAGTGAATCATCCCCAAACTGATGGTCAGAGTGAGTGGACTATTATTCAAAACTTTGTAGATTTGTTGAGAGCTTGCATCCTTGATTGTAGAGGAGATTGGGAGAAACACTTAGCCTTGGCTGAATTCACCTACATTAACTCTTACCAAGCTAGTATTGGGATGGCACCGTTTGAAGCCTTATATGGTAGGCCCTGTAGGTCTCCATCGTGCCGATTGGAGTCTACCGAGGCGGTTATAGTTAGGCCAGAGATGGTGAGGAAAGGAGCTAAAAAAGTGAAACTCATTCAGCAAAGGCTTAAGGCAGCTCAGGATCGACAGAAAAGTTATACTCATACTCGAAGGAGGGACCTAGATTTCAAAATTGGGGAGTTTGTCTACCTAAAGACATCTCCTAGGAAAGGGTGATCAGATTTAGAACATCAAGGAAGTTGAAACCAAGATTCATAGTCCCTTTCCTAATCATGGATCGAGTAGGAAATTGTGCATATAGATTAGCATTGCCACCAAGCCTTGTTGGAGTACACAATGTTTTTCATGTGTCAATGCTACAGAAATATGTATGAGAAGAGGATCTCATATTCCCAATCGGATTTAACCTACGAGGAAATGCCTATTCTCATCTTGGTAAGAGAAATTAAGACACTCAGGAAAAAGGAAATTCCGTTGGTAAAAGTATTTTGGAGAAATCAGAGATCAGAAGAAGAAACTATATGGGAGATTGAACAAGAAATGGCAAGGAAATACCCGAGCCTATTTGTGGCTTAAGATTCTTGTAATTCTAGTAGCATGAACTGATTTCGAAGATGTACTTTCTAAAACCCGTGATTCGAGTCACAGGTTTTATAGTCGTTAACCGATCGGTTCAGCCGTCGGACCGAGTTGAGTGTATTTCAGAACACGTGTACCAAGCTGATGCCGGTCGCGTGTATGAGGTATGAGGGGTAATGTGTACCCGAGGATGTGATGATAATGAGATGAATGAGCAGAGAATGAGTTATCAGAATGCATGAGAGTATACAATGGGTGATTTTAGATTCATTATTTTGTGATCGTAGAAAGAGTTTTAGGCCGTTTATCGCGTTAGGACGCGTTAAGGGTAGTTTTGGATGGGTTATTAGTTATAGAGCATGTCATTTGGTGTTGTGTGTTTTATTTTATTTTATAGGATTTTTTCTGATTTTTATAGATTTGTTTTAGGATTTATTACGCGTTAGTTATTATTTTTGACTCGAGACGGACTCGTGTCAAGTTTTATTTACGAAATTGCCACTCAACGTATTTCTTTTTCTTTCCTTTCTTCCCCGACACCTCCCCCACCCAAACCCTCAACACCCCCTTC
>JAVDBV010047689.1:0-13729 GCA_032619315.1 Piper longum
AAAATGAAGATCTAGATGAGGGGAAGCCATCGGGGTGGTCGGATCGGCCGGTGGTGGCTCGTCGACGCCGAAAAATAGCCCAAACGGTAGTAGCGACAGAGTAGCCTGACTCCAAAAACACTATCGTAGGTGGCGATTGCAGTGGCGCTGATGGTCGTGAGAGGTACGAATGGAAAGCTGGCCGCAAGGTGGTCCTGGCAGTGCTGATGCGTTGGCCGAGGGTGAGGCAGAGACTCACCGGCGGCGAGCCGAAGTGGCGGTGGCGTTAACGTAGTGAAATCATGGAAGATCTAGATATGGGAAGTTAATATAGTGAAGCGAGGGTAGATGTGGACATTCCAGATCTTGCCACGTGGCACGATCTAAACTTCCTAGACAAGTATGCTAAATAATTAAAATAAGATTTATAGCAATAAACTTATTATTTTTACCGGACGGTTACATCATTTTAAATAAATGATTGCATCATATTGATCATTAGAAATTTATTCACTTAACAATTTGTTAATGTTTAGGATTTATTCCTAGCCTTACAACCTTTCCCGTCTAAGGAATTTATTATTATATGTATTAGTAATAATATTATTCGACTTATTATTTTTGAGGTTTTTACACTACCACTTAGTAGTTATAGTTTGTGTGTATGTAAGCTTAGTGTTCGTTCTTTTCTATAAAATTAAATATAGTGACTTTTTGAATTCTACACTTATTCTTCTATATAAAGGAGAATTATGATGATGTTAAATGAAACATACTTTAGATAGTTTGTGAGCACATTTGGCTCACAAAGGGAAGGCTTTAGAAAAGTTTCATTCATATTATGATCGTGTATCGTAAGCCTCAACAAAATTTCAGGTCCGTATAATTACTTGAACTGTTATATATTCCTAATTAGGAGTCTTGGTTGGCGTGAGTTCACATTCGACCACCATGCGTCGAGCGCAACTGGGGTCAACGAATTGACTCAGTCCGACACAAGGCAGTGCCCACAAAATGTCGTATATTCATATTTAGGAGTCTTCGACACAAGGCAACATCCACAAATGTGAGTCTCTGACACGAGGTACACCCACAAAATTCTTGAAAGATTAAATACCTGCCCCCATGCCGAAAGGGGTGACAGGGCGCAGTGGTGCAAGATGGCTCATTATGCACTACCGAGAGGGTGAGTTAATGGCAAATATCGATAACTACAGGCCGAGGGCCACGTAGCGTGTGTGTGCATACATGGGATTGTAGTTGGATGGCATCCACCCTCCAGCATACTAAGAGCTTAGCATAGGCTCATATTCACTAAAAGTTAAATTAATGATGTTGTAGAATATATTAACTTGTTTTTTGTAATTATATGACATAGTGTATTTATCACTAATGCGAATTACCTCCGTAGGTATGAGCATGGAAGGATGGGTAGAGTAAGGATAGCTGGAGGACTCTGTTATTGGACTGTTCTTTGCATGGCAATGGGATTTTGGTTCGATTCATGGGGCTTAGATTATTTCGAGCTAATATTTTATGTTAAAATATTGAAAATTAAAAGAAAATTATTTTATGAGACATTTAGTTTCGTATAGTAACACTTAGCTCGTAGCTCAAAACGGGCTGGTCGTTACACAAAAGGATCGAGAATGATTCATGGCATAGTTGTCTTGTCTTTCCAATGTTGTGTGTGTTTCTTCATGATGATGTGTCTAGTGGGCCATATGATTTGATTACCATGTGAGGCTAGTGGGCCACGTAATGTCAATACTGTGTGGGGGCTAATGGACCAAAATGAATACTCATGTATGAGAAGCTGAGTCTTTTGACTGAATGGCAGAGTTGCCTTCTGTGGAAATGCATGAAAATTATTATCATTAACTTGTGTTTGAGCTATTTTGTAGGCAGTATACTTTCGTGTATGCAGGTCTGACCTTTTTGTGTAGGAATTCTCCAAGCTCCGAATTCTTTTGTAGAAGGTTAAAATATCATAGGTAATGCTAAACCATGCTACTTGTTTAGGTACACGAAGCAAAAAAGAAACATAGGTTTGAGGAGCTTCTATGTTGTTTTGTTTTGCCAAATAATGACCCATGTGAAGACCAAGCAACTTCTCACGTGAAGAATGTTAAAATGTGTTATGGTTGTGTATAAATGAGATGTGAATATATTGTGAATGCGATGAAATGCATTGGGAATGATGCTTTGTGATGAATAACATATTCTGCATTTATTTTTGTTAAATGTGAAATGTATACAAGTTAAGAAAATTTCCCCTTGTCTGCCAAATTTTTTCCAAGATTTAAAGTCTCTTTTATGACTTGGATTCATTTAGGGTATCCTATTTATATAAGCCTAGCCTTAGGAGTATGCGCATGCATTTTTTTATTCATGTATTTTGTCTATGCATTAGAATCCATCGGGCCTTCTGTCTTTTGACCCTTCAAATGGTTAGGTCTTGTCTTGTTGTCAGCATTTCATTTTTAATGAACAAGAGTAATGGTCCAAGATTTAATACTTTGATTTGGCTCAGGGTGTTACAGTTGCAGCCCTAATAGGGGTTGAATCCATTGCATCGTATGTGAGCATGGACCTAGGCCATTAGCGTCGCAGCATTGAGTGCCAAAAAGTGTGAAAATTAAGGGCATAAGATCAAAATGGAGGGCAGAAAGAAGTTGGATTAACTAGGGTAAGCTCTAGGGCTCATCTAGGGCTAACAAGTCACTCTCGGAATATTGTGCAACTAAAAACTCTAAACTAATAGCAAGACTCATAAATGCTTAGTCCTAATCTACTAATTTCTATCACATGTATACAACTAAAAATGCTAGCACATATTGTCCGGCTTGGCTACTGATGTTTAACGGATATGTCTATGAAGACATCTACGCAATAAAGAGCTAACTACACTTAGCAAAAGGGTTAGATCCCTATGAAACTTCCCCTTATAAAGATTGCAAGTGGACAATGAATCATGCAAATGATTGAAGTACGATAAAAAGGATAGTAACAAATAGATAATCAAAATAAACATAAATGAATAAGTAAGGCAATTTATATTGAACCCAATAAGATAGGTGGTGTGTAAGGCAACATAAGTTCAAACGCTCAAAGATACTTCCTTTGGCAAATTAATAGAATCATGCAAGTTGTTAAGTGACCTTAACCTAAGTTCACTTAGTTTTCTAAAGTGAACAAGTTAGACACAAGAGAACTAAGTAAAGCATTTAAGAATGTGAATCAAATTAAAATAAAGCACACTAAGAAAGAAGGAAAGTGGGATAGAAAGATTTTTTAAGAGGTTCTAAACTCATACTCCTCATTTCTAACCCACCAAGTCCTTTCGTGAGTAGTTCTTCATAGCTTTATTATGACAGCCAAGTCGTACAACTAATATGCAACAACAAGGCCACTTTCAAGAGCAGCAATTGTCAAAGAACTTGGTACTTACAAATCCTCCTTCTCAAACACTCCTCAAGCACCAAGAAAGCTTGCACTTCTAAACCTTTAGGAGCCTCCACCATGTCTTCCCTCTCTAATGCCGAATGCCAAGGAATTTTGTAAGCCGCAAGCCTTCCTTCTCAAGCATTTCCTAAGTGGCAATGAGTCTTTCAACCAGTTCCAAACATTCTTGGAACAACCACCTCTAGAAATTACACTTGCTTTCACAAGCTCACACCTTGAGCCAAGAGAGTCTTCTCTCTAAGCACCCTCTTCCTCTAGTCAAGATGTTCTCACACTATCCCCACACCTAACGAGATTACTATTAGCTCAAATACACTTAAACAAGCCTCACATGTACAAAATCACTCCTTGATACACAATTAATCACCTAGTAATTTAAACTACTAGATATAGTCAATCCTAACACAAGCTTGAGCTTCTCAAATTAATCCAAGAGAGCCTAGGGGTTCTTCATCATCAAGGTGTATTAAAACACTCCACCTAAGGCCCTATTTATAGGTTTCCATTGTCTCTCCTAAAATAGTAGTTATTAACATTCAAATCTCCCCATTCACTTTTTTCAATGGTTAATCTTAGCAACTTTTCTATAACAATCAGTTACCAAATGATCGACTGGATGCCGACTGAACATTCAATTAAAATTATCCACATCAGCTTCGATTGACGAACCGCAATTGAATCTTAGCCAAAGTTTCCTTAACTTCAACTCAAGATTCTCCACATCAACCTCAAGTTTTCAAACCTATCTTCCTTTTGAACCATTGACCGAATGTCTATTGAAGCCCTCTTTGACTTTTTTGCCACATCAACCCTAAGATTTCTTCATACCTTTGATTGTCGAGCCTACAGCCAAATGATCTCATTCAAGTTTTACCAAATTTTCTGTGATATGCCGAAGTCACCTTCAATTGTCAAAGTTTTGCTGAAGGTTCCACATGTCTTGATCTCACTGTACTATATTATCCCTTGGGTTGTTCATACCCACTTTCGCTACCAAACTCAACTGAAGGTTAGCCAAAGTCTGAAATTCCAAAGCTCTTGATTAAATCCTAGGTGTTTTGTAGCCAAACCTTTGACCGAAGGTTAGCCGTAGGTTGAATCCTTTTCTCCCTTGGCTTGCACCCTTTGTCTTCAATTGTTGAAATCCTAAACGAAGGGTAACTAAAGTCTGAAGCCCCTCTTCATTCTTCCAATCTTTAAACTTGGTTTCTTTGAAATGGTTGCTTGATCTTCTTCTTCACTTGAAGTCTTGATGAGCTTGATTCATTTGCTAATTCATAGACTATTATGATCATACTTCGAGAGTTCACAAAGTTGTCTCATAAAAATAAGGTTTAACACTTCTATTGAGATCTTTCGATGACGACAACTCCAATATATTGTGAACTCTCTAAATAGTTGGTGTCAAACCTAACAAAGTACTCCTTGAGCTTACCATGTAGATCTTTAACAATTCAATTCTTCAAGCTCTTACCTCACAATCCATGCATATTCATTGATCTCAGTTTAAAAGCAATGCAAGATGTCATGCTATGGAATGCTTGCCATGATGAAATATCATGCAACCTATGGCTAATAAGAGATTGGTATTATAGAATGAGTTAAGTCATTCTCATTAATTATTCATTACAATTTCAAGCCCCTTAGATGACTATACTCTAAACACTCATATCTCCTTTAGACATGTACCCGTTACATATTCACTCACCCCCTAGGCCATCTCAACGAGTCATTCATTACAAGGAAAAAATAATATAAATATGTCTAGCACTCTTCAACACTTGTATGTCCATGCACCATATAAGTTTCATGTCTAGGATAAAATCATCAAAACATGGACTTAAAAATCTAATGGTGGTTGCAACCAATGCTCTAGCTCACTGTAGCAAGTACTCTACATAATGCAAGATCAGACGGATCAAACCAACAACATGATACTTGGAGTAATTATGGATCAGGACTAGACCACAAGGCCGAAGGCTTGGATTTTTCAACTCTAATGCTTGGTATACATCATTTTCTTTGTTCCATTCCCTGATTTTAAATCATACTTTAGATTCATGGATATTCTTTTTAAATATACCGTTGAATTGGAAGGGAAATTGGTCTCAAAGGGTGTAATTCTTTGTTTTTTGTTTATTTATCATTTGTTGAAATTTCTTTGCAAGAGTGTTATCATTTCTTTCTGATTTCTTTATCTTGTGTTTTGTAACCAAGGTATACATTCTATAACCAAGGTATGGAGTTTGAAGAAGCTTTTATGGACTGCAAGTTGAGTATCTACAACCCTCAAGGTCACTTGTTGCAAAATTATTAGATAAATACAATATCTTTTGCTTTTGAAAAAAAAGTTGATGTAACCGTTTAAGTCTCAAATGTCTTAACTCCGTTCTCCTTAACATGCACACCACTTTGCTTTGAAATAAATATGATTTTTATATAGAAATGAAAGATTTGGTGGCCTAAAGGTTGACACATATAATTAGGATGATGGGCTTATTTACTTAATGTATTTTTCACATGAATTTCAACAGATTTTTTCATGTAATTTTCATCTGTGCCAATTAATGAAAATTTCCATTTCACTTCATTATTTTTTCTAACACAAAGAATAACATATCAAATGTGATGAATGACTCTCTCACTAAGTATTTACCTCTAGTAATTGAATAGTATTGAAAGACAACACATCAGTAATTCATGTCACATATGTCGCCGTACTGTTGTTCAAAATAAGATTATTTCCGAAAAAGTCAATATGATATCCCACAATCAGATACCTCATTTAGCCAGATATGAAACTTATACAACTTACATGAGCTGTTGTTGGACTTGGTACATAGATTTTGCTTCTAGTTTGACTCGGTTAACATGTAGCAGATCTAATTCAATTAATTTTGCATTAAGTGGGTCCTTATGGGTTGTTGTGGATTGGGCATTGGGTGTGTCCATCGTTGAGTATTATCCAGTCTAACCCAATTGCCAAGTCATGGCCTTATTGTGGTTTTGGGTGTTTTAATTAGGCTAAGGTCTTGCGTCGTATAGAGTCATGTCGCATGCATCCTTTGTATACCCTCTACCCATAGGTGTGTTTAGAAGCTATTCTACCCTTTTTTTTCTTTTTTCCCCTTCCTTTCCTTGCTTCACTTTCTTCCCTTTTCCCTTTTTTACCTCTTTTTCACTCCCC
The DNA here is from genome assembly GCA_032619315.1 of Piper longum. Taxonomy (NCBI): domain Eukaryota; kingdom Viridiplantae; phylum Streptophyta; class Magnoliopsida; order Piperales; family Piperaceae; genus Piper; species Piper longum. The sequence continues at coordinate 6,632 of JAVDBV010047689.1, forward strand.
GTGGCTAACTGCAGGGCGCAAGGGTGCCCTCCCCTTTGGAAAAGATGCACTTGCATCCCAATGTGGGGCGCAAAGCACCCTGGAGGTGCCTTTGTGCTGACCGTTAGGTTGGGTTTTTTATATAAAACCCTAGTTGCCTTTTATTTTTCTCTCCTCTCCCCACCTCTCCTTCCCCTTGGCTACCACCCTCCTTTTCTCCCTCCCCTTTTTCCACATTTCTTACTCCCATTCTTGTCCTTTTCTTCCACTTTCTTCCCCCTTCTCTTTCTATTCCTCTAGGTACACTTTTCTACCCCTTTATTTGGTTTTACATGTTTTGTAGTCGTTTTATATATATTCTTGTTGAGTCATATAATTCATATCATTTTAATTATTTTGATATAGTATTCTTTATATTTTGCATGTTAGATCGTTGTAAAGATTTAATTTTTATATAAAGTTTGTATCTTCATTGATATTTGGATTGTGTTTTATGTGTTTGTTAATTGTGAGTGGTAAAGCACTACCTAAATTATTTAATCAAGATTGTAACAGTAAAAAGAACTAAATTTATAAATGTGGGTCGCGTTTGAGTTACCTTGGATTGTGCATGAAATACTAATTAACTAAATAAACAATGCAATAATAATTTTCGTGCATGTTTGATTATAAATTATACTCACCGTATGGTCTTAACTAAATTCATGATGAAATTAACTAATTTATCTTAGTGTAGTGATTCTCAGGTAGGTCATATTGGTCATATTACTTGCATATCACCGTGAGCTGTTATCCAATAAATATGTATAGCTACTAGTGATTATGATTATATTAGGCCCTATTGGCCACATGCTTATGATCAGTGTGTTGTGGAGAAGTTACTGGTTAATTCTGTTCTTCATGGATAACCATTTTATCCATTTACTAGTATGGAGATTTTTCCCAATTAGCTACTTGGGACTGAGTGGCACTCGTTGCTAACACATTTTCCTATATTATATAGGTGTGCAGGCTTGATGTTGGTTTTACTAGGCAGATCATGAGAACTATGGTGGATGTTGGGCCAATTTTTGTTGTTGTAGGCCTTAAGCATGTTGTGTTGTGTCCCTTGGGGACTTTTTATTTTTTTGATATGTATGTCACGTTTATGATGATGTCATGAGACTATAGACCATGCAATGATGCTGCTGTCACGGGGCTGTTTTATCGCAGAATTTTTCGTCCACCAACACATCCCATGCCAGCGTAGTCCCCTCTTGGAAACACTAAGCTTTCTACAAGTACACAGCAATACCACGCAATATCATCGCACACGAAACCCGCCACTTCACTGTAACATCATCACCCCGATGCTGATACCGCACCTGACCATAATGCTCGCCCTATCAGCCATCGGTACCAATAATTAAACACCGATGAATCGAACATACATGAACAATATAATCACACCAAAGATGTGTAACACCCAACGTCCAACCCAGTCCCCACTTGGCTCTACTGGATCTTGAGGAATCCAACCACGGATCCGGTAATTGGTACCATGCAACACAGCACAAATGCAGACACCACTCAATTATGGGGCTCGAGCCCCTAGCTTAAATTTTATTAACCAAGAACTAAGGATACAAGCAATCACCCTACCTTGACTACTTGGCTAGCATGGACATGCAAACCCCACACCCTGCCTTTCTACACTCACTAGAAAGGCCATGAGAACACGAGCACTCCCCACTCACAATAGTCCTCACGATAACGGCCGCATGCCACCACACGGTCGACTTGTTAACATACAATCCCTCAGCCTGAAATGTAATTAGGTCGTGGAACAGGAATTGTGTACCTCAATACCGGTAGGTGGCTGCACCGACAGCACCCTCAAAGATTCTAGCCTTTGCACTGAAAGACTGCCCATGGCTCCTTCTTTAAGCGTCCCCTTCACGAACAAGATTGTCTCCCCTCTACAAAGAGTCTGTCCCCTCTTATATAGCGATGCCTCTGTTGTTATCTTGTTGCTTCCAGATAAACAAACATACAGACTCGAGCTCTATCTCCATCTTTAGAGATCTTCCAAAGATCCTAATGCGCCATCACACATCCAGCCCTGATCCTGGCCAGGTTTGTCCATGTTTATCTCCCAAACTCAACTCTATCTCTTCGTCAAGGATGGACTCAATCATTCTCCCAAAGATTTCCAGCATCCTTATCGACAACTTGTGATCACAGCTCCTACGGCACATCCTGGCTGCATGGTCTCGCCTCCTGGCTCGACCCTAGCTAGACTCTCGACATCTTGAACCCTCGACAAGTTCCAGCAATCGTACTGCTCCATGTCCCGACAGACTCCTCTACTACTAGGACTTTATCGACCAGCAATCTCCTATACCGCTAGGACTCGGTAGCGCTCCAAACACCGAAATTTTGTGCACCGCTTGTCGGTCTCAATCCAAATACTGGAATCCTAGCATTTGGCTCGGTCAAGCTTCCACTCCTGTGCACAACATACCGACATAATGCTCGCTCAAATCCTCGGCACTCCCGGTCACCAGTTATCGATAAACTAACTGCTACAAATTGCGATACCCATGTGTTTAGTCATCACACACTGCCCACTTCAAATATCAGAACACTCGACATCTCGAGGTTTCCTCGACGTCCTGTAGCAATATGCTCGGTTCTCAGTTACTGATCATTTACCGCTACCCCATCTCAGGTTTCGGCCTCTTGCTCAGTATCTTGATATGCACCACGCTCCGCTCCTCTATCGTGTCTGTAACTATAACACGGATTAGTTTGGTAAGTTATTTCCACCACTCGGATAGCACCAACTATCCATCTTGGATGCGGGATGACTAGGGACAACTGCCAAACCCTAGCTCCCTGGGCATCCCATGAGCTACTCCCGTAACAGTCTTCCCCCACCAATGAGACCCTATGTCCTCATCGGAGGGTTAAGCCCTGCCCAATACTTCTTGATCCTCCTCTAGAATTGCCACAAGTCCCTCTCTTTTTCCCAACTCACCTCGCTTCTTGACTCCCCCTTCCATTTGATAAGATACTTCGTCCTTTCGTTGGTAGCACCCTTGGCGATCTACCTATGCTCCAAAATCTTCCCCACCTTCTTCTCAAATATTGTCCAAAATGTAGGTGGAGCTCTATTAGGAGGAACTCTCCTTGGATTGTCCAAATCCTCATAGAAATGCTTGAGAAAGCTTACGTAAAAAGTCAAGTAAACCTTGCACCTCTCGGGAAGTTTCAACTTGTATGCCAAACTCTCGATGCCTTCTCCACCTCAAAAGGACCGTCGTACCTTTGCACCAATACCCGGTGCACCTTGGCACACCTGATTTTCTTCCAAATCTGTGGTGTGAGCTTCAGCATTACAATGGCCTCCTCCTCAGGTTCGCATTCCTCTTCATCATGCGTGTTACCTTGGCCATTGAATCCACTATATACTTGTACAGGTTCTGCCGATCTCTGGCAAACCTATAGGCAGCTGGACACTTTGCTCTATGTCCCTTTAGAGCTATCTCTAGTGGTGTAAGAGGCTAATGACCCATCACAACTTTAAAAGGACTCAGCCCCGTAGCTGAAGAACGGTGCAGATTATAGTAGAATTGTGCCTCAACAAGAAGTTCCAACCAGTTTGTCTAACTGGTTGTGATAAAGTGCCTCAAGTACTCCTTGAGGAATGCATTCATCCTTTCAATCTACCCCGTTAGACTAAGGATGATTGGCTGTAGAGAAGTTCAGCTTACTCCCTAGTAACCCAAACAAACATGTCCAAAATCGTCTTGTCAATATGGCGTCTTGATCACTCACAATATCCACCGGCACTCTGAAGTGCTTTACCGCGTTCTTGAAGAACAACTCCACTGCGGCCTTGCCTGAGCATGCATGTGGCACTGCTGCGAAGATGGCATATTTTGAGAATTGACCAACTACAACCAACACCGAGACATCCCCCTCACCTTGGGGAACCTTGACACAAAGTCTCATGAAATCGAACTCCACGGTCTTGTCAATGTGGGTAAGAGGCTGCAACAAGCTAGCCTCTAGTCTTCATTCCACCTTGTCCTGTTGACACACCAGATTGGACTTCAAGAAAGCTTCTATATCGGCCTTCATCCTTGGCCAATAGTACACTCATGGCATGAGTTCATACATCTGGTCTCTACCTGGATGTCCTGCCCATTGCAATCATGGGAATCCTCCATAAGCTTTCGGCGTAGTCTACTGGTAGGGATGTATAGACGACCACCACTAGCGTAGACCATCCCATCATCTAGCCAATACTTTCGAACCAGCCCCTCACTATTTCTGTCAACCAGCTTCTTGTACTCGAGATCCTTTTGCGTGAACTCTCTGACCTGTCCCAGTAGCTTGGTTTCTATCTCTGTCAAGGCCGCCACCATCTCCATGTTCTTCCTACTCAGTGCATCCTCAACCTGATTGGATTTACCTAGTTGGTGCAGCTAGTCGAAGTCATACTCCTCTAGAAATTCCTGCCACCTTGCTTTTGGTGGAGATTACTTTTTATGGGTCTTGAAGAAGATGTTAGCTACGTTGTCAGTAATGACAACAAACTTGGATCCCAGCAAGTAAACTTACCACACTCTCAGAAAATGTACCACTGCGGGCATCTCCTTCTCATGTGCCGAGTATCTCATCTCAAACTCCTTCAGCTTCCAGCTCTTGAAAGCTATCAAATGTCCTCCTTGCTATAGCACACCACCCACAGCTATGTCTAAAGCATCCATCACCACTTCAAACGGTTGTCTGAAATCCGGCAATTTCAGAATTGGCTATGACGATATGGTAGATTTCAGCTTGTCAAAAGCTGCCTGCTCCGGCTCTGACCACACCCAAGACTTATTCTTCCTCAATAAGTCCGTCAAAGGTGACACCGCATGATTGTACCCATATATAAACTTCAGGTAGTAATTGGCCAAACCCAAAAAACTTCTCAGTTCTGCCACCTTCGTTGACTCCGGCCATTCCACTATAGCCCTTACCTTGGATTCATCCATTTGCACCTCTCCTTGGCTAATTCGATGCCCTATTAATCTAATCTCCCCTAGGCCAAACTCACGTTTCTCTTTTTTCACAAAGAGCTCGTGCTCTCACAGCCGATCCAGAACCTGTCTTAGGTGACCAGTTCTCCTGCATGGACTCACTGCACATGACTATATCATCCATATACACTACCACGAACTTATCGATGAAGTCTTAGAAGACATCATTCATCATATTACAGAATGTAGCTGGTGCATTAGTTAATCCGAATGGCATCAGAAGAAATCCATATAACCATACCTTGTGACCATAGTCGTCTTCGGGACATCCTCCGGCACAATCTAGACTTGCCAATATCCCGTCCTCAGGTCCAGCTTAGTGAAGACCCTCGCTTTACTAAGTTTGTCAAACAAATTAGCTATCAAAGGAACATCGTACTTCTTCTTGATAGTTACCTTTTTCAGTCCCCGGTAGTCGACACATAATCGCAATAATCCACTATCTTCTCTTGGAATAAAAAGGGCGCTCCATATGGTACAATTGATGGCTAAATTTTCCCTGAATCTAAGAGCTCTCATAGCTGGATTTTCAACTCTGTAAGTTCCTTAGGTGACATCCTGTATGGCGCCTTTGCTGGTGTCCTTGCTCCTGAAACCAACTCGATTCGGTGTTCGATCGCTCTCTTGAGAGGCAACCCATTAGGCAACTCGGTAGGGATCACATCGGATTACTCCTCCAACAATCTCACCATCGAATCCAGCACCGCCACCACGCGATCTGACTAGGTCTCCACCAATACTACAAGATAAGTTAAGGCACCCTTCTTGTACCCTAGAGCCACCTGCATTACCCTAACGGTGTGGTTCTCAACCCTCGAATGTCCTCCCTGGCCACGAACAAACCTTGCACCTGCCTTATCCATGATCAATATACCTCCAAGCTGTGGAAACACTCCCACTCCATCAGCTCTCATGAAGGCATTACCTAGGATCAAATCGAAATCATCCATCTCCATGACCAGCAAGCCTATCCGGCCCTCTTACAAGCCCAGGCTGATTCTGACATTCCGGGAAATTCCATCTACTTGTCTAGCCTGCGAGTTCACTACATTAATCATGTTGGTATTGATCCCAGTCTTCAACCCTAGCTCCAGCACCATCCCTTTGGAGAAAAAGTTGTGTGCCACACCAGTATCAATCAGGGCCAAAACCTTCCTCCCATTCACTATGATTGGAACATACATTAAGTCAGCTCCTCCGGAAGCTGTACGTCCAGCTCTCAATGTCCTGAGCATCTGAAGGGTAGAAGCTCGGGCAGGAGGCACCTCTTCCTCTTGTTCTTGATTTGATACTACCAAGGGATCGATCTTGGCCTTCATCAGACATTCTCTAGCCCGATGTGGCACATTGCAGACAAAGCACCCAAAATTCTTCGCATCCGGTACCCAATCCTTGTTTTACTAGACCTAAAACCTGACTTCCCCTTCTTTGGCTGGGACGGCCTCTTATTGCCATCCTGTTAGCTATCTTGACTTCGAGTGATCTTCTTGCTTGGATTATCCTCCCAAACACCCACTCTTGGCTGAAGATCCACCAATGCATCAGTTGCCACCAAAGTGGTGGGTAGGTCATGTACTTTCTGCCTCTTCAACTCTATTTGTGCCCATGGCTACAAACCAGTAATGTAACACCCCAATTTCGGTTCACTTAAGAACCGGATTAGAAATGTTACGATCGAGTCGAGACATGTTTAATATTATTATTCAGTAAGATTCGATCCATAAAATAGATCGAAATAACCCTCTTGGTGTTATGAGAATGGAAGACATTGTCAAATAAACATAAAAATACATCAAATATAAATAAATGCAAGAAAGAAAATCTTATGTTCAGCTCAAGTGTGTGTAGGATTTATCTGTCCTTCCGCCGAAGTCGATACAGGATATGTGAGACATACATATATTATAAGAAAGCCGTCAGTAACGAATGTTACTGGTCCGAAAATAACTAATACAATCTGGCAAATGGGTATTCCATTACCCACGAAAACATATGAAACTTCAAGAATGCCTCACACGGGGCAGTAAGCAAACATACTTAAACAAAT
>JAVDBV010047690.1:0-27373 GCA_032619315.1 Piper longum
CCCGGCCGTGCCAAAGAGCTATGTGTCGATGCTGGTGGGGTGGGGGAGGAACAGGGAAAGGGTTTTGGTGCACAGGAAGCACTTTGGTCACCCTCAATTTGCAGCGTTATTGGAGATGGCAGCCAGTGAGTTAGGGTATGAGTGAGAGGGGATATTGAAGATATCATGTGAATTTGGACTACTTCAAGCGAGTTATTGAGCAAGTGTCCTATAACAAATGAAATTTTACTCACCATAATGTATTTTTTGCTTTTAGCGATAAATCTATCATGGAAAGTTCGTAGAAAGTTTCAAATTTTTTTTATCTAATCTGTAAATTTGATGGAATAGCATTTAGAAGGTTTTGAATTTTTATAAAGACATGATCATTGGAGCAGCCTTCAATTTGTCTTCATGCTCTGCCTATCCCTTCCCTTTGTTTTACATATTAACAGGATGAAATTGGTTCGTTGTGTTATCTAATTTGTTTTGAGAAAACTATGAATCGGGTCGATTCAAACTGATTAATGGCCATGTTGAATTAGTTAGAATAGGGTTTGAATTTGTTTTTAATCCTCTGTTCATGTTCTAACTGCCTGCTAAATTATTAAGTTTTAAGCCTAAACAATTTTCCATACTTCATGTTACTCTGTTCCTCATCTACAGTATTTGATGTGCATAAACACATAAAACTTTAAGCACTTCGATTTTGCTAAACATCATAAATGGATCAATCTTTGAATTTCTCAACACTGTCTACCCTTCCTTTTCTTTCACATAAAATAATGATGTTTAGGTGCAATGCAATTGATGGTCATTATTTTAACTGACATTCGAGTATGCAAAGGTTGAAAATTGATTCAATAATGGTAGATATTGGTAAGAAATGTGATGGTGCTCAAAAGAAAGAATTTCAAGGGCTTCAACCAGCTATCAGCTTGCCACAAGCATGTTTACCGGCATCCCTAATCAAATCCTTTTAACTTCAAATAGTTTTTAACCTTTATATTTTATTTTTTATTCAGCTTATATCAAATAATCCTGCACTGTTGGTTCCACGAGAAAAGAATTGGTGTCAAGAAAGACATTCCACTCCCCAAACTTCCTCATTTAATATGGATTTTTTAGGTTCTGAACTTGTTCAAGACCTCAATTTGAGGTAGCACACACGATATTTTTACTAATTTTAGCTGATGTATAAATTCAAAAGTTATATGACATGTGAAATTATTTTTATGTCTATTAGCCCTTACAAATTAATTATTTGAACACATCCCTAATAGCTACTTTTGTTAATTGTTCCAAGTAATATGGCCAAATATAACACTGGTTGGTCATGAAAAGCATTAATTTACTCTTGCCCAAGTAAAAAAATTAATTTTGTCGCCTTCATACATTTTTTGGTAATTATTATAGTTAGTACCCTTACTGACTTAGGATTATGAGACTTCTTTTGGCATCATTGGTATCATTCAAAATTACATTTTTTCAGAAGCAAAAATCTGGCTTTTGAGTGAATATAGTACTAGCGAATGGCCAAAAAGGAAGTTGCGAGAGGAAGACATCCACATGTGAAAAGGATAAATAAAAAAGCTTCACTATGCAAATTATAATCAACTAGAAAGCCTCTCATGTGATTTTTCAAATTTTCTAGAGAATGTTGAAATTTGATCATAAACAAGGAATATAATTCATAATTTGAAGATACCCAATTAATCTTAAAATGTTTCTGATTATTGCAAGCTATTAACTCTCATTTATTGTATTTCATGTTTAGAGTCAGCTTTGATTCTATAATTAACTTGTTTGTTGATCAGTTTATCTAATTGAATTGAAATTGATAGGTCGAAAATTGATGTAAAGATCATTAATGTTCTTTTAAATGAATCAACAATATAATAGCCATGAAGATCAAACAATAGTAAAATCACGTTCATTTTGATTGAACAAGTATTAAAAATTTGAATCACACAGCATTTATGCACAAGCCAATCCAAGCCATGCTAATGGGTAGCATCACAAAATTTGCATCCAATGCATGTTAAAAATCTTCTTTCTGATTATATGTTCCACCTAAAGTCACTCATTCATATTTTAGCAGAGACATTGTAGGCTGTGGCGACCTGCCACCACACAAGAATTCAACTCATACTTCAATGAGTATCCTCATGTGCTGCAGTTCCTAACATCCTAAAGCATTTCTTTGCCTACCAGTCAAATCCATTATAAGCAAAAAATTGAAGGGATGATCGTCCTAACTGGAGCCCCACCATTGGAAAGGCAAAGGACACATACTTTGGAAAACATGCATGTTAAAAGGAGAGACTCAACACCTGAGAGATATAACTTGTATGACTTCATAAGGTATTTTTTACCTCGAAGATTATTTTGTATCTTCCACCACTCATCTCTCTTTCAATTCATTTCCCAGCACCATCTACTAATAGGGCCACTCACACACTTAAATTGTGTACTATACTACCTCCTCAAAGTCAAGATACCCTCCGTTCCATGCATTCACAGCCAACCATAGTTGAGTAGGACACATTCTCTTACTTAAATATTGCCCTCAAATGGTTTCTTATTTAGGTATATAAGTGGGGGCTGCTTGTGAGGCTGGTAAGGGAAGTGCTGGAACATGAGAAGTGAGGAGAAGAGATGGGGAATGAGGAGAAGAGATGGGGAAGAAGGGAAGTATCACAGGTGGGTATACGCGATTGGGAGCGGGCTGCAATGGCAAAGATGACAGTGGCGGCGACCGGGCCATGCCAAAGGGCTACGTGCCGATTCTGGTGGGGTCAGGGAGGGAGAGGAAGAGGTAAAGGTGCATAGGGAGCATTTTGGTCACCCTCATTTTGTAGTGCTGTTGGAGATGGCAGACAGTGAGTTTGGGTATGAGCAAGAGGGGATATAGAGGATACCATGTGAATTGGACTACTTCAAGCGAGTCGTTGAGCAAGTGTCCAAGAGCAAGTGAAATCTTTCTTACCATCTTTCATACACTTGCTTCTTTTTTTACTCTTGTGGAAGCCAACACCTGAGAAGGGTTTTTTTTGCTTTTGTTGTGAAGTATTGATCATGTTATATGTGTAGGATATCATCAAAAGCTTCAATATAACAATTTTGAAGGACTTGCATTTAATTTAACAAGGTTTTGCACTTTGTTTTGGAAATTTCAATGGGAGCAACCTTCAATTTTCTCTTCACATCTGACTTCAAGTCACTTCCCTTTAGTTCACACATGAATGTGATGGAACTGAGTTCATACTTGGCAAAATCAGAGTCGAAAACTGGTCTCGATCGATCGATGCGGAAAATGATGATTTGGGCAGATTCAACTTGATTCTGGAGTTCATTTTGATTCAAGTTTGAATCAACCTCAATCTTCTCTATAAGCACAATGTCTCCCTAACTTGCAGAATTTCATGTCCTTAATTCAAAATTAGTTTATGCACGGACTTGCTAAACATCACAATAACACAATCTTTAAAATCTCTCCATGGTACCTGTCTCTTCTTTTTACTGTTCTTTCTAATAAAAAGATAATTAGGGGCAATATAACCAGTAGAATTTTGACATCTAGGGATGCAAAGTGTTGAATATATATAGCTCTAATAATGATGAATATGTGGTCAGCAATGAAATGATGCTCTAAAGAAAATATTACATGCACCTTAATCTGTTTAGCTTGACATAAATGAAATAGTGTTGCAGCACTATTTAGAGGCTTCCCTTTGTACGACGGATACGATTTTTTTTTCTCAAACTTATGTAGTAATTCCTATTTAGGAGTATTACCAACAAAATTACACATTTTTTCCATCTTCTTGAGCTCTAATAAATCTGAGGCAATGAACAAAAACTATCGTATTCAAAATCATTGGCCCATCGCCTCGGTGTTTTGCATGTGGTTTATTGTTGGTTCGATCCAAATAACACGTGGTCGGTCTGATTCGATTGGTCCAGAGCTAAAAGTATCCTTGTTGTTGCGGGCTTTAACATTAGGTATGTCCATGGTTGAGTTTTTCTGTCGACCCTAATTACCAAGTTGGTGGTTTATATTTTGTTTGATTGTTTTGTGTAACTTAGGGCCACGTTCGCTTGTGTTTTGCGCGCATCACGCTTTTGTATCGCATTAGGTTGTCGTATGCATTTAGACATACTTCTTAGCCATAAATGTGTCCTAAAAACCTCCCTAGTTGTCACAGCCCTATCAGTATGATAGAATTTTTAGTTCCCCAAAGACACCATGATGGCGTATTTTCCTCCTGGAAACACTCAGCCAACTCCAATCTTGTAATATGAGATCAACTCTAGGAAGCAAACCCAAAACACCACACTTGTGTTCGGCACAATACCACAATATTGAGGTTCCTAGTGCAAATACCGGAACTCCACGCACCCGATACCGTAACTCCAATCAGCCCTTGCTTGATCACAACGCGTTGCAATTCCCACACAATGCCGATACAGTACTCCTGGATTCTGCTATCTATAGCGGAATGCTGTCCTGAGAATCAAGTAGTGCCCAACGCCACACCACCCGATCGCCCCAAATACCGGTAGCCGTATTTGGGGATGTGCCTCTGCCCCTTGCTCATCTCGGCGACCAGCACACCTGCTGATCCCTTGCAAATCTCGGCCACGACCTGGACACAAAGATTCCCTGCTTACAAACAACAGCAACAAGCAAAACATAGATATACAGGAGAAATACCTCCCAACCTTATATTATTCACCAATACAAGTATTACAGAACTCGAAAACCCTCAAGCACTCCCTCGGCTCGATGGACAGCCCCCACCAGCCTCGCCCCAATGAATCCACACCAGGACTAAAAACCAGATTGCGATAACCCACGCAATCCACCCAATTACTAACACTACCAATTGACACAACACTCAGATCGTCACAACCTGATCAATCTGTTACATGCAAATCTAAAACCCAAGACAAAACAAGTAAAGGCTGCAAACCAACGTGTACCTTGATTCCAGCAATCAACAATGAAGTTCCAGCACTTGCCACAAGCACCGGCTTAAGCAACTCCAAGCAATTCCTTCTTCTTGGCCATCTCTTCAACCCAAGAGCACTTCCACGTTGTTCCCCTCTTTTTCCACCAAAAGAGTTGTCCTCCAGTTCAAGCCTTATCCCGTGTACTTATCCTCAAACCCGAAGATCCACTCCTGATCTAGAAAACACGCTCCTCATGTTTATCTCTAAACTCAGAAGATACTCCTTCGATCCTTGAAAGCATGACAATGCGTCATTATCCAATTCTCCAAGATTGTTGCACCAAGATCATGATCTTCCAAACTTAAGCAGAACCCCTGGCTACACCTCTGGTCGTCACGTCTCACCCACATCGTTTGACCCTGACCAGACTTTGACCAACAAATCCGACTCCCTAGTCGCACCAGTAATTTCTGGCCAAAACACAGGAATCCTAGTTCCGCTAGAATTCCCGGCAAGTTGCTCTATCACAATTCGAGAATCCTAATTCAGCTAGGAATTCTCCTGCCGCTCCACAGACTGGAAGCCACTGCCGCTTGCACCAAACTACCGCTCCCAACACAGGCACACGCTATCACTAGAGTCTGAGCACCGCCCCAAATACCGGCATGCGCTACCACTATTTTGTTCGGCACCCCCATGTACCCAATCCCGTTGCGCACACCCACTAGGCAGCCAGTACCGATATTTGTAGTGGCACGTAGCCCCGCTCATGCCGACGCCCGTACCGCTATCCGTAGCGATACCACTCCTCACTCGGTCATGCTCGATACTGCTCGGCACTGCTCACCCGCAACTCTCGGTCATGCTCGATACTGCTCGTAACCCGATGCCATGCTCACCCACAATGCTCAGACACTCGGCAGCACCATAGTTCACCCTGCAACTATAACATGAGTTAGCCTCGATATGTTGTTTCCACCACTCCGGTAGCCACCCGCTACCCCTCATGGACGCGGGAATACTAGGGACAACATCCAAAACCCTAGTACCCGGTACGCCCAAGAGTTAGGGCCCTAACACTAGCCATCTTATTTATGTCCAAGAAACTTTTAACTATAATGTCATGAGTGTTTAACTAGAATAGCATTCTCCTACTTCATGACACACCTGTTTGTTTTGTCCTTGACCACCCTAGTTCATGAGACAAACTAACATGGTGTAGTTTCTCCAATTTATTCTCTTTTTTGATGTCTTTCCTTTGCAAGTACTTCTTTCTTAGGTAAATTTGTATTCAATTTATTTTTAAGAATAAGAAATAAAGAATAATATTATAAAATAGTTAAAATATATGTGACAAATTTTAATTAAAATAAACTTATATAAATAGGAAATAAGAAGGTAATATTATTTTTATTAAAATATGCTAAATAATATGAATATGCATCTAAACTAATGTAGGGACTCTCGAATTACCGAAAATAGTTGAAAATGAGCTAAACTAGGTTAACTCATTGAACCGAACCGAGTTGACTGGGCAACTCGGTTTGGTTCAGATAAATTGGTGGGTTGGGACGGCTGGGCTGACCTGAATTGTTGGACAAGGACACAGACACGGACACATGCAAGTAGGTGGACACGAACAGGTGAATAGGCTCGGGCTGCGAATGTGGGTATACTGGTTTGATAGGGCAAGCGGAACCTATCGCTGGAAAATGCTGATGGAGGCGCGACTATCACTGGTTGGGATCGACAGCCCTAACAACGAGGAAGATGATGGTGGTAGCAATAGGTAGAGTTTGACCGCTGGCTAGCCAAAAAATGACCAAAAAAAGGGGGGCAGAATCGCCACAGGTGTGGCCACATCACAGCGGCCATCGTGGCCACAACTGTGGTATGGGTGGTCTCAAGATGAAGATCACGATGAAGGTAATCTATCTAGGCGGTTGGACTAGTGGAAGGTGGCTTGTCGGCACCAAAAAATGGCCCAAAACGGTGGCGGCGGCAGAGAAGCTGGCTACAAAAAATCCATCGCCGGTGGTGACTGTGGCGGCGCTGGTGGTCGTGAGTGGTATGGATAGATAGCTGATAGTTAGGTGGTCCTAGGGATGTTGGTTTGATTCCCAAAGGTGAGCAGGAGACTCGCCGCCGACGAGCCAAAATGTTGGCAGTGCTAGAGTGTAAAACTTCAAAAATCATGAAAATCTCTTAAAGATAACTGGGTGGAAGCTAGGGCTAACGTGGACGGCTCAGATTTCACCACTGGCACGATTTGAATGTCCGATAACTCGTAGCCTAGTGGGGCTCACTTATGGGTATATGCAATATACATATAGATGGAAAGCATGGATTGTGACCGTCTAAAGTCACAACTAACTCAAGTCCTAAAAGTGACTCTATAGGTAGGAATCGAAGAAAGAAGGCTAAATGAGTTTTGAATGCTTAACTCAATCGGGTGAAAACCTATTACTCAATCAAGTTGGACCCATAAGGGAACAATCTGATGATCCGAAATCCTTATGATGCATACAAATGGGATACCCTAAAAATCTTAAACGGATAACAACAGCCTAAATCTAGGCCTATGACTAACCCATAAAAATCATCTGTATACCTCGTGTATACAATAATAACTCATGCTCTGTTGTAGCCTATTTCAAGCTATCATACTCATGTCAGACATACTTAGCCACCATAACATGCTCATACGACAAGATGTATTTAAATACAACCACTTTAGCTGTGTTAGTGTTACAACCACCATAGTTTGGTGGCTCAAATTGACTCGAGACTAGCCCAAAACAGTCAAAACTACAAGCGGATAAAACCCTAACCTGGGTTTTGCAAACTGATAGCTCTCCCTCAAAAGCTAGCTACACATGGTCCAAATAAACCAACATAAAGTTGAAACTCTGAACACTAATAAAGTTCACTAGCTCCTTACTAATCTAGCTAAATAGATTACACGTGATGGAATCATCTCGCCAAATATGTGATATATGCTTGAATCATCTATCTGGACAGACTATGCATATTTGAATTGTCTCGCTGAACTAACCATACGTGCTCGAATTATCTCGCTGGACTGACTATCATGCTCGAATTATCTCATTGGACTAACACCTAGCGTTAATGTAAATTATGTGAACTAAAATGTAATGACTTCGGTGGGAAAAACGTAAACTCACCCCTAAGGGTCTACTAGGTAGTCAAGCAGGTACTCTAGCGTATTGCAAGGTATGCGGCTTTCTCATTTCCCATCTTCCTTCCCGTGAAGCGCAGCCTCGATGTCTTTTTTCGTCCTCTCCTCCTATCCGGCCTCTACTTTATGTCAACCCAATCTAAATAAGGACAAGGTCGACAACGCCATGGGTGGAAGAATTAACTAGGCACTAGTTTGTCCTGTGGATGCAAGATTAATTAACATGGGCATCAGTTTATCCCAGTTGTTTCATTGGAAATAATATGTTGTCATCTTTTTATGATTGAATTGTTTGATGGAACCTCGAAGCTTTCTACTGTTGCCACATTCTTCTTGATGAATAGAAAAGAAGCATAAATCTTCTTACTTTGTTTGTTTGTCAATCTCAATTTCAAAAAGAAAATAAGTCTTTTTTAGGTAGAATTGTTCTATGGGCTCATTCAAGAAAAGTCACAGTTTTTTTAATGCATAGATAATAGATCTGACAATTAAACATCCAAACAGTACAATTATAAGTAGGAAGGAAAAAAATGCCAGCTTTTTAGGAAGATCATCATGAAAGTTCTTTGCTAATTTCTGTGGAGGAATGACCACAAACATACCAGACGAGCAACCTCTTTTTTATTCAATACATTTTTTATTATTCCCTCAAATATTTTTTCTTATTTCTATTTTTTTAACACTAACACAGCTAAGGTGGTTATATTTAAATACAGCTTCTCAGCCTCTCTCTCTCTCTCTCTCTCTCTCTCTCTTGCTATATATATTATATTTGACTAGATTAATTTATATTTGATAAACTTATTCTTTCGTGATATTCTCCGTGTTTGTCTGTCCATTAGATCGTTTATTCATAATATACGGCATGGCATTGGTGATAACTTATAAATGTCCAAGCGGACATACCCAGATATGGATATTCTTCAAAACGGACATAAGGTTGGACTCATCTTAATCGAATTCATATCCGTCCATCACCACCCCTACTAGCCAACAGATAGAATAAGATTACGTAGCCCTCTAAATGTGCCGGTACAACCCGGCACGGAAAACATCTTTTAATTCAACAGTTGATATATTATTTAGATTATTATTAAGATCATCAAGTGATCGTGGTTTTTTAAAAAAATTAAAAACAAAAACTTTGAGCCCTTGACATGCTGAAAGCAAAAACTTTGAGCCTGTTTGGTTGGCCCAACGATCGTTGACAATTGAATCATGAAATGCGCTCGTAGTTTAAAACTTAATAAGTTAATTTCTTCAACCAAACCGGCCAAAGACACAAGGCCATCAACCACTCTCAATCTGACTTCTATAAAAAATTCCCTCAGCGTGATTCACTTCAAATGCTATACGATCACCATTTCTGTTGGCATTTCATTTGCCAGGTGGATTCAACGCTAGTTGTAAAGCCATTTTCAATTTCAATCTCTATCAGACGTCCAAGTTGAAAATTCCCTCTTTCCAGAATTTAGCAACCAATCACAAGAATGCTCCCATTATCAAACTGTTTCCAAACTTCTAATCAAGACCGATATAAAGGAAGACCAAGCTGCCCGTTTTATGGAGGCAAGCGTAGTTCGTAACAAAGACGAAAACGCAAACCCGGCGTTAGGGTGCCAGAAACAAGTGAGCGGCGTAAGAATGCAAGAAACAAGTGGCTGCAGCCAATATAAAACAAGCTTTGTAAAACAACGACGTGACAACAACAACATTCTACAACAAATTATTATAACAAGAATGCGTTCTTGGTGTCGCCTCATCATCCTGAGAAGGCCAATTGAGACGACGATCAATCTTTTCAGTCTGTTTATTCAAGCATGATGGGGAGGAAGGTGCGGAGAGAGGGGCCAGGAGCAGCTGCCATATCTGCGTCCATCTGCTTTCTCTTTCTTGTCGTGTATGCGGCTTCCGTGCGATACAACTTCTCCCCTTTCCAAATATGTAACTTTCTCCATATCTATCTGAACTTGAACTCGAAATGACTTGAAAAGGCTTGCTTACTCATGAAGCTCTAATTAGCTACGCACCACTGATCACAAATTTGTTTGAATTTCAGCGGGAAAGCAGCAGTTGGAGACTCAACTAAACAAGGAAAAAAGTATAGATGCAAGAACTAATTATGACCCAAAAACAAGGGAAGAAGCAATTTCATTTCAGATTAGGAGGCTTGTCAGAGGTCTTTCTTTACTCAATCAGCTTTTTAGTTTATAAAATTCTTAATGTAATGCTGAGCGAAAATTGGCTTGGAATGCATGCAAACTAGCTAATAATGTTAATGCTGTGTACGTATTTTTCTCAAACAGGCAAGGACCGGCACGCGCTTGATGCCAGCGGCGTCTCTTGCGCCACCGACGATCCCATCTCGGATATGTGCGTTGTCGACAAATCGGTGGTGCTCGACTCCGAGACCGCCACCCTCCACCACCGCTCCCCGCCCATCTTCAACCGCACCCTTCGTCCCTACGCCCTCAAACTCGACAAGAAGGCCATGCAATACGTCTCCCCGATCCGCCTGCTAAGCACCCACAACCCTCCCACCTGCCACATCACCCACA
Organism: Piper longum; assembly: GCA_032619315.1. Classification (NCBI taxonomy): domain Eukaryota; kingdom Viridiplantae; phylum Streptophyta; class Magnoliopsida; order Piperales; family Piperaceae; genus Piper; species Piper longum. The sequence continues at coordinate 10,693 of JAVDBV010047690.1, forward strand.
CTGTCCCCGCAGTCGTCTTCTCCTCCGGCGGGTTCACCACCAACCTCTTCCACGACATGAACGACGTCCTTATCCCCCTCTTCCTCACCTCCTACCATTTCCGCACCAACGTCCAGTTCGTCGTCTCGGACTTCAAGCCCCACTGGGTCGGCAAGTACACCCCCATCCTCCGCCGCCTCTCCGGTGGCCGAGCGCCCATCGACTTGTCCGCCGACGGCGCCACCCACTGCTTCCCCGCCGCCGTCGTCGGGCTCCGCTACCACGGCAACCTCTTCTGCAACTCCACCAACGTCCCCAACGGCTACTCCACAGCCGATTTCAAGTCTTTTCTCCTGGCCGCCTTCTCCGTTCCATCCCCATCTCTTCCTGCCGGCCCCGCCGCCGCCGGCGACCCCCTCCTGGTTCTGATCTCGCGCCAAAACTCGCGGGTCTTCCTCAACGAGGGCGACATTGTGCGGGCAGGTAAACGGGTCGGATTCCGGGTCACGGTCGCGTCCCCTCAAACGGTCTCGAACTTGACCCGGTTTGTGAAGGTGGCCCACGAAGCGGATGTGGTGATCGGGGTCCACGGGGCCGGTATGGCGAACTTGGTGTTTATGCGTCCGAGGTCCGTACTTGTCCAAGTCGTGCCGCTCGGACTACAGTGGCCGTCGGACAACTACTACGGCGCGCCCGCGAAGGAAATGGGCCTGCAATACGTGGAGTATACGGTTACGCCCGAGGAGAGTACGCTGTCCGAAAGGTACCCGAAGGACGACCCGATTATAGCGGACCCATATAAGGTTTTCTTGAAAGGGTATGAAGTTAGTCGGGCCATATACTTGGATGGCCAAAACTTGAGATTGAATGTGACCCGTTTGGAGGGATTGCTCGTTCGGGTCATGCAAATGGTCAAATAAAAAATTAAATCGAATTGGTCCTAGTTACTCTTTCGCACAGAATAACAGAAAAAAAAATTCAAAAAAGAGGAAAATGATCTAGTTATTCATAATAATTTTTTGAAGTTTATGGTTATTCATTCGCATGTAAATCATGCCAACCTATAGTAACGTGTTTTATTAATATTTTTTTAGAATACAAACTACACTTAGCAAACTATTATTTTTATAAAAGACCGACCTTTAATAAACATGCAAGTGAGAGGGCTATATACTCACTTCAAACCTATGCATCTTAAACATCTAACTGAAATAAAGTTTCATTTAAAATGAAAATGGTAAATTGGGTGGAAAAGTGGTTGGTTGTTGAAATATTAAATGAAATTCTAGTTTTTTTAATTAAAAAAAATCAAAGCAAGCTAAAGTTATAGTTTTAAATACTGTACCTGTTACCATTCTGAATTTATAATCGATATGGAATATATTTGGTTCAACTTGGTCATATCAAATTCAACGATATTCTAAAATTACAAACAGGATATATTATTATTTACAAAATATTGTATTATCAATATTTTAATAAATACTAGTTAAAATATAATGATTTCTAACAAAAATAACAGATTTTATAAATTTCAAATCAAGAAACAAGGTACAGATTAAAATGATGTTTACAAAGGCCTAAATCGATATGAAATATATTTGATCCAACAAGATTATAAAATTAGAAATAAAATATATTATTATTTACAAAAAATTGTATTATCATTATTTTAATAAATACTAGTTAAAATACAACGATTTCTAACAAAAATAACAAATTTTATAAAAAATTCAAATTAAAAAATAAGGTACAAATTAAAATGATGCTTACAAAGGCTTAAACCACATCAGATTTGAATATATATAGTAGCGAGTACAACGTATTTAAAACTATGGTAAGCATGCACACGAAGGCAAACAAGTTAAGCTCTACATGCATACTGTATTTGATTGATTCGAATTTCAACGTTTCTCGTTTCTGAAGATATGAACATTATAGAATCACAACTTTTCTTGTTAGCTCTTCACGAAAAGCTTTACAAAGAGAAATCACAAAAATATAGTGCCATTTCTGGCCGCCTATGCTGCTCAAGTTGTTTTCTAGACAACCATCTCTATAGTACACTATTGAAACCACACATTCTAGCTATAATAACTTTCGGACTATATTGTACATGACAGCCCCCATAGGCAGTTTCAAAGCTGAGAGTCGATTAGTTTCTTCAAGGTTGCTCTTTAATTACATCAGGCAACGACGACGGCGAAGTAGAACCCCTGTACTTGCTAATTCAGGCCGCCTATGCTGCTCAAGTTGTTTTCTAGACAACCATCTCTTGATTACACTATTGAAACCACACATTCTAGCTATAATAACTTTCGGAATATATCGTACATGACAGCCCCCCATGTTTCCGCCAACATCTGACTACTATAGGCAGTTTCAAGGCTCTGAGAGTAGATTACTTTCTTCAAGGTTGCTCTTTAACTACATCAGGCAACGACGACGGCGAAGTAGAACCACTGTACTTGCTAGGCAAGGGAGTGTTCCTACGGGACTGTCTCTTCGTTGGAACGAGGGAATTCTCCTGCAGTTCAGCCACATCAGGTGGGAAAGTGTCATCATCTTCATCCCCCTTGAACACAGGATGGGTGTAAGCATTTTGCAGGTAGCTTTTCAAGTTCAAGTTGGGTTCTTTTGCACGTTCTAGTGTGTCTTTCATCATTGCCTCCTACAACGAAAAAGAAATAAAATGCATGGTCGAGTAGAATCATGACGATACATCTCAGTTAAATTATCCTTTTATGCACATGATACTGAATTCTAAACACACAACATATGCCAAATTTTCTGCATCAACATATTGGCAGCTTGAATGTAAAACACAATTTCTTCCTTCAATTAGATGGTGAGAATTAGAGAACAAACCTGTAATGGATACCGCACAAACACATGTTCATATCGGTTTTTGCAGTATATATGGAAGGCAATTGTCAGAACCGGAAGGGCAATTAGGAAAGGGGTTGAATCCGCTGCCTTTTTAACACTTAGAAGCCCAAGCCAAAGCACCTGAGATATAACCATAGCTGTGATCACACGCCCATGAACATCAGGCCAGAAGGCAGCAGCACTTTCATATTCTTGATTATAGACATTTATCACCTGTAGTTCAGAACATACAAGCGCCATGATTCCTCAACTGAATAGCAAAACAACTAAAACCAAATACATGAATCTGAGGATCCGATAAGTATCAGATATATAGCTTGAAATGTACAGGATACCTGGTGACGGTAAACAACAAATGCGAAGCCAAAAAAGACGATGATAAATGGAAGCAAGAAGGGGGTGACCAACATATACACCAACCCAAGTAAAAAATATAACTGTATCTGTGGCTCATTTGAGTTAAAACCAATACTTCCAGCATCCATAGCTTCCTCTCTGTCTTTTTCAGTTTTCACCAGGAAAGTATTTTTCAAGTGGTATATAATCAACGGCTGAAACATGAGTATTTCCCCAGCAATTCCTGCCCATCCATCCACCATAATGTATGTTATAAAAAAAATTGCCTTTTGTGGAATGCTATTACCAATAGTCTCAGGGATTCTGCACAAACACAAAATGACACGGTAAAACATTGAAATAGTCTAAAAAAAGATAACAGGAAAAACATATTTTTTAACTGGAATGAGTCTGAGTAACAAATGAAAGAGGCATTTGGCACAATAAGGAAATCAGAAACACATACTTATTTGCTGGCTGATGAAGAAACGTGCTCAGTTGTTCAAATGCAGCTCCTGCAATTATGCTTCCTAAGAAAACATTAACAAGTTGAAAAATATAATACTTCCACGCAGCTCTTCTTTCCAAGAATGAAATGGATGTAAATCCTTCAATCTTGGACATAAGCATCAATATGGCTGGTAAAAATATGAGAAATAGCTTTAGCACAATTCCAGGAAGGACACCCTGAATCAGCGCCTCAATCACATCACTGCATGCACATAAAAAAATGTTCACAATCAGCACACTGAAGGAAGAGACATAATAAAAGACGGCTAATGCGGATACTCACTTATCTGTTACTATTTTTAGGAATGGAAATTTCTTCTGAAGTCCCTCTATATTTGCAAGGGATTGCACAAAAGTTATTGGGATCATAAAGAAAAAAGTGAGAAAGAAGAATGCAACAGCAATAATCAGCCGCCTAATTGAGAGTGAAACAAATGGAATAGCCAGATTGTGCCAGTAAACATCTCTCGGTTCAGGGGCCCATTCTGTCAACCACGCTGTTGGATTTCTTGATTGCTGAGTTTGAGCACAGACAGCTGCGCCCCATCGAGTTTTGAAGGAAACAAATGCCACAGGCATGATTGCTTTGGGATTTTCTTTTATCCTTTCCCGCTCTAAAACTTCCTGAATAAAAAAAAATCGTAGCATGAACTCTGTTGTTCAAAAGAAATCAAACTTCATATATCAATGCAATCCTTCCACATTAACTATATTAAAATTAACTTCACAGGTTAGAAGAAATGATTTTGCTTCTATATTCCATGATTTCCATCAATAAAATAGCGCAAACATATACTACTAAAAATTTTCGGATGCATAGCATTTACTTTTCACCCCGTAATCAACTGACATATCCATCTCAACAAACATAGTGGGAAACTAGATGCATATCCTACAAAAATACCTCTTTTAATAAATCTTATCTACAGGTATAGCCCAAACTCTAATGAGAGAACGAGAATTAGATCCATGAGCTTTGCAACAACTACATCCCCATCCCATTCCAAAACATCCATTCCATCAATATGACACAATCACCGATAAACAGGATCTGCTTTATGCTCACACTTCCCAGATGTTGCTATGAACAGCATTTTAATCCACACAAATGGGAGAAAACAATAAAACCAAATGACTTCTGAAATACATATCACCGCATTCTACATTGACAATGTGAGAAAACAGAAAAGGTGTTTCAATATGGATAAATACATTCTAAAAAATTGTGCTCAACAAATAAGAGGACGAGAATTAGATCCATGAACTTTGCAACGACCTCATCCCCATCCCATTCATACATCTGTTCCATCAATGAGACACTTTAACCGATAAACAGGTTCTGCTTTATGCTCACACTTCCCAGATGTTGCTATGAACAACATTTTCATCCACACAAATGGTAGAAAACAATAAAACCAAATGACTTCTGAAATACACATCACCACATTCTACATTGACATTGTGAAAAAGCAGAAAAGGTGTTTCAATATAGATAAATACTTTCTAAAATATTGCGCTCAACCAATGTTTCTATATGCATGCTGTGAGACTAAGTGCAAGGATGGAAAGAACCGAGCTAGAGGCTATTTAGAAAAGAGTATATCATGAAGACCTCTAGCTTGGATCAGATTTGACAGCCCATGGCATCCTTTCAGGATTTTTCTTTCTTTATTTTTGAATAACAGAATGAAAATTAAAAGAGTGGCTGAAGCCTTACCGCCCTATATAAGCAGTCTAAGGGGAAAGAATAACTCCTAGAAAATATTGGGGTGAAGAGCAAACCAATTCTAATTTTATAAACCAAAATAAATCAAACACCAGACTAGAACTGAAATGATCGAAGGAAAACTAATAATTGGGTAAGTTTGACACAGTTTGATTGGTTCCATTTATACAAAAACTTAAAAGAAAATGAAGCTAACACATTCAACATTCAACATTCAACACGGCAAGAGAGACTGCAAAACCTGTATACGGTCAACACCCAGATTTCATTTCTGGTATAAACGACATGATCATCCATTACCAACAGCAAGAAGAGATGCCAGAACATTGGTCAGAGTTCCTACTTGTAATAAGCTTAAATGAAAGTTATAATGTACGTATTCTTTTTGGCAAGACTAAAGAAATAAGTAGAGGGCCAGGGTAGCATACTTCTTTACTTAGCTTTTCTATATTTGACGAATAATAATTAATCGCATCCACCTTCTCTCCCCAGAGACCCAAGAAGCCAGTCTGCCACCCAAAGAAAAAGAAAAGAATTAAAGAAACCTGAAGAGCCATAGCTGATATCTAACCAAATACTTGCTAAGTATGATGTAGACATGGCTACAGAGCTTGGACCTTCGTTTTTGGTCTGGTAGAGGAATTCCTTGAATACTTTAGTTGGTAGAAATCAAGCCAGTTTTGCATTTTCTTCTTCTCTCCAACTATCTTTTCAAGTTTGTTCGCATCGTACACTGTCTGGAAAAAAAACTTACTCTTAAGCACCAGTCTCTCGCATAAAAGAGAAGGTGAAGAGATCACAGATGGAAAAGGCTAATAAATAAATATATTGTTCCCTATTTTCATCGTCAAATCTAACATGAAGCACAATCCAAAAGAGCAATAATAAGAAAATTATCACCTACAATCAAGGAGAGGGTATTATGCAACAAAAAAGTGAGATAAACCTGATGGGTGAGATAATGATCAGGATGGTTGACAAGAAAAAAGTGCTCAACAAGCTCGCTGATAGATTCATCAGGATCTGGAGGCACATTTTTCACAATGACCTACAAAGTCAGAGCAATTATCCTTAATGAGACAAGTTCATACAATAAAATAAAATGGAAAAATGAAATTTGACCAAATAAGGGTCAAAAGTCTGTTAAGTTTTAGTAAATCACAGTTGCAAGAAAACCTTCAATCAACTTACAGTAAATTGGTCGGGGCGTCGATGTTCAGATGCAAGAAAATGCAATCTCATTGTTGCAATCAGCTCGTATTCCTTCTTTAACACATAGCATGTCCAAAAAGTAAAGGCATATGCTAATACCAAATGAGTCCAGAGCCTAAAATTTCAAGAATGCACTTTCAGAAGCAAGATAAAGAAGAAAAATACAACATTATCAGGGCACTCGCTTCCATTGCTCTCATTACCCCAAGAAGGAATCAGGTAGAGAGTAAAGGGCTTAACATGGAAAACATAACGGACCTGATATATCTTCACAGAAAAAGGAAAAGTAGCCATACATTTTGCCTTTGTGAAATCAGAGAAAGTTACTCTTTTCTGGCAAACAGTTTAAAAAATAATAAAATGCCCGCTACAGATGATAATTACCTTTGAGATCGGTCTGGAATATTTGATATTGAGAGCTTATCGATATCACTATAAACCATTTTGGACAGCTCCAATGTTTTATTTGTCCAGTTTACAGGTACCAGAATTGCAAGTGCAAGGAAAGTAATCGGTACAAAGATTTTGAGACTGCACAAAAAGCAAATAAAAATAGTTTTAATGCATTTCCATGACGTGAAGCCTTTATACTAGTGAAGATTTTATTTTAAAAATTAATTATCACTTCTAGAAGACAATTTCAAGAAATAGAATCATAAACCAATCACATTCCTTGTAACTTTATAAACATATTTGGGGCACAAAAATAGACATAGGTCTTTGTATTCTGTTGTTCATTTTAAGAACATGCCACATTTTTTTCCGAATTTGAACAATGTTAACCATACCCGACCAGGTATATCCGTAAATAAACCACAGAATCAAGTCCAGCATGGTCGATCAACTCTGGCTCTGGCATTCTCAATGCTTCTGGGATCCAATTTAGAAACCTCAGATACGAGCGGTAGTCTAAATTGACAAACTTGCTTGCAAATGCACCTGACCGGGATGGGCTGCATCTCACACCTTTCAAATACCATTTTGGAAAGTAGACCCTATCATTGAATGGTTGAAGACGCAGAATGGCAAACGCCAGCAGGAAGACAATAGCACCTAATATATTGAATGCAGCTGATGCTCCTATATCAGCAAGTGTTGCCATCTATCTAAGAGGTGCAATAAACCTGTTTTCCAATGCAAAGATGACTAATAAAAAACAAACAAAAAAAAGCTCAAGAACACTAAATATATTAAATGAGGACAAGATAACACACTAATCATTCTATGTAGCAAGAAAGTAATGCCTCATTTCGAAATCATTTTAATAAAACCGTAAACTAGCCCATTCTTTGTTCTTATATAAAAATTATGAAGAGTTAATTTAATTGGATGTCTCACTGTATAAATCTTGCAACCATTGGGGAGTGACTCCTCAAGTGCATGGCGACTCTGACATTTTGACTGATCGAAAAATAAATCATCTATTATATATGAGAACTTGTATATGCAAATTTGGTGCCTTTATTACAAATATAGGTCATGAAAATTAAGCTCCATAATTCAAGTGCTACCATATTCAAAGATCATTCATGTAGACAAATTATCGAGTAACGTGTTCAGTAAATTGCAAGACGGGAGGGAGGGATAGAACGCAATTCAAAATCTCACAAGTCACTTTTGTAAAAAAAAAAAAAAAATACTCGACCTCCGCTGGGAGTCACCACCAGATAAACGGTAACCAATAACTACAAAAAAAAAAAAGGCCACCAGAATCCTACAGATTCCAACAATATTCTCACAACTATCACACATGATCTAAATTTTAGCGTAAATAAAAAACTTCTAAACCATTACATACATAAAAAAAAAAAAATTCTTAAGACACAAAAATAACTTTCTTTAACGTTGCATAACAATTTTATTTTAAAAAAGATTCCGATCATGAGACGAAGAAGAAAGATTACCGGAACCAAAACAGCTCTTCTACGGCACGAGAGAGCTCGCGGCCGAGCAGCAGCAGAATAATAGACGCCCAGAACACCTCGCACACACACCCACTCTCTCTATCACGAGAAACTCAAAAGAAGCAACAGAGAGAGACACGACATTTCAAATCAGAAGGTCGTAAGAGAGGTTGAAGAGACAGACGGTTTCAACCACAAGTGGCATATAATATATAATATCACACATATATATATATAAAGAAAGAGGATTGATTGATTGACAAAAATCAAAAGAGAATGGAGTCAGCGAGCAGGAATGAAGTAAAAATACGACGCATGGAGGGCCTGGTAGAGTGTGCGACTGGGATGGGGTCGGGAGTGATGAGAGTCGGACGTACCATTTCTTTGTCGGCTCCTTTATTTGGTGGGGAGAGGTGGGGACGGTCACAGTTAACCTCCTCTTGTGTTGTTAATGACTACGGCGTATGACTTTCACGCAAAGAGTCACGACCGCCATGGCTGCAACGGTCGGATTTCAGACACTCGTGGACAAGATCTATGCAAGTGTTAAAAAAAGCGCAATTTAACAACAAATAGTTTAAAAAAAAACATTTATTTTAGCTAACTAATTTCACGACTTCAATCTTAATTTTATGTTTATTTGTCAAATCTACTATTTGTTTGCTTAAAATTAATCTTATCTAAATGTTGTATATATAGAGATCAATACATACGCTTATCTAGTCAAAATAAATTACAAGATAAGAAAATAAAGAAAGATTAATAAGAAATGGGAGTGAATAGGCTTCTGCACACGTAACCATAATATTATTTAAGCGATCAATATAGAGCACATTAAAAGTAATTGGTTTTGCCGCATATATCAAATTATTCTTCACACATAATTAATTAGTACCCATATTAATGATTACATTCCAGTTTCTGCTATTTCATAGGAAACGCAACCTACTTAAAATAAATAAAAGATAAGCTTTTATATATTATATATAATATAACTATATAAGCTTTTATAATAGCCCACTTGTAGTTCATCCAAAATATTGCATCTTCTATTTCTTCTTTTATATATATAATATTATCAATTAGCGAATTGTAGCACCCTAACATTTCTCATTCTACGAAAGTCAGCGTGATTATTTTATATCTACAGAATGACCAACTAGATCAAACAATAAAACCTGATAGACACACAAAAAATATAGTAAAAATAGGGTATCGTTTTTTTATCCATACGGACATCAGAAATAATACTTGTCTTTGAGAGTAGCTATATAAGTTTGGTTTAGATGCATGAAAAATAAATAGCACTTTATGTAGAGGTATAAGTTTTTTAATTTTAAAACAGACATTGTAAATAATTAAAAAATAGTTTGACGTGATATATACGTTAGTTTTTTTAAAAAAATTGAGTTAAAAAATTCTTTGAGTTGATTCTACTCCGTAATTTATCGAGTTAAACTCTGTAAATGACTCCATACTGATTGGTTTTATAATTAACTCATCTAGTCAAGTATTAAAAGTAATCAAAAGATATTATCTTTATTTCAGATTAGCTAAATCAAAATATTTAAGTAATATATATTAATTTCATACAACTAGTTATTTATGTAATTAAAAATTTAATATAAATAATTCTGAATCGGCTTAGAGTCAACTCCTCTGCATGATATTTGAGTCGGGTTAGAGTTTCAAATTTTTAAACTATGATATATATTATAAATAAAATTTAAGAAACAACTAAATAACCAACTTATTTACATAATAATAAAAATATGATAGAATTATCATAGGTAATCTTTTAAATTTTTCGGCAATAATTTTTTTTGCATCAAATTTGGTATTAATTTAGAATTAAAATTTAAAATATTTAGACATGCATCTATTTTCATTTTTATTAAAACTATTGTAAAACTGATCCAACCTTATTACGACAACCAAATTGAACTTAACCAAACCGGATATATAATATAATAATTATATAAGACTAAATTTAGGTCAATCGTTAGGATCTGATCAAGTCCATATATAATTCGATCCAAACATGTACAAATGGTCAGATCAAAACTCCTTTACTATCCGAGTTTAATTCTTCATCAATTCCGCGTGAGCAAGACGTGACGTTGTAGTGCGTGGAGATAGCGCAATTGGGATGCACCATTCGCCTTGGGCAGTGGGGATCAGAATCTGACCGTTGCCCACTAAAAAGTCAGTGAAAACGGTACGTGGAAAGCGGGCGTCATTCAAAGCTAAGTGAGGTTAACGTGTGTACAAAATCGCACACCGTTTGCCGACACTAAATAAGAGGCAACCTTATCTCCTTTTTCATGATATTTGGATGATATATATCAATTGTGTTGCATTTGTTGCCACGCCGTTTAGGTCATAGCTTTTTGCCACGATGCGATGGAGACTTGGATTTTCCGTTTTGGTCTCGTCTTTTATTTGTTTGTTTTGTTCATGCATGTAAATTCAATGGCAACGCGCTCAATTTATTACTCCTATTATTGTTTTGGAAAAAATAATTATTTCTATTATGAGAAAAATAAAGATGACTTACAACTTATATAGCTTATATGACCTATATATTTAATTTAATTTTTATTTGTAGATTCCACATAATGAGATTTATTATTCAGGCATGAGATGTCCGTCCCCGCAGATCACATCTTCAATTCGATGTTAAAAAGTTCAGTGGGATTGAGGCGCCCTTATCGTACAAAGAACCTGTAAAAATTATAAAAAAGAAAAAAATAATTTATTTCGTTGTTTTGATTTTTGTTGACTCGTTCAGAGAAGAATAGGATGTGGGGGGATATTTTGGTTATAATGGGAGATTTCAGAGGAGTTGGGTAGCATGTCTATCTTATTAAATCTTCGTGATAAGTGTCTTCCCCACCCTAGCCATCTGCTTCTTATCTTTCTTGCCAGAGTCAGGTTCCTCTTTATTTTGGTACCCTCCCTATCTTCCTTTATTTTTCTTCCATGTTCATGCACATAGAGTTCATGTCTAGGCATCACTGTTTGTTTTTTTTTATGTTGTTGGGGGATGTCATGATCTAGTTTGTATTGTTGTTGATATTTTCAAGCTTGGGTTTGGTTTTTCTGTGCTTTGTCAAGGTTAGGCATGCATTTTAGACGTCGTGCATGCTTACAGGGCATTGTTTTTTTTAGTTTGTTCACGCTTTGTTGGGTTGCCCTATTTTGTTTGAATTGAGTGTTGGTTGGTGATGGAAGCACCAGAACCATGCACAAAGGACTGCAGAGGCAAAGTTGTTATATAAATTTGCGAGAACAATGCCTACTTCCAGGCGAGAAGCTTTAATGGCCTACCTTCCCTTTGCAAGAAAATGCCAGGCTGAGACTCTTTGCAACAGCAAGACAACACGCCCTGCCCAGAGGTGTATGCATGCAATGCATGCCGCTTCTCTGCTCTCCTGCGTAGATCATGTATCTCTACTCCCTTTTCATGCATGTAGAATAGTAGGTTGTGTATTGGTATGAATATAGTGAGAAGAGGAGTGTGAAAGGGTATTCTTGTCATTGCATATGTTTGAATGGGTTGGGCCGGCAGGAGACAATTTGGCATGCGCTTGTTGTGAGCAGGGGATAAAAATAGAGGAAGTTGGTTGTATGGAGTTAGTTGTTGATGAATGAAAATTTGTTTTATTTTGTTTGTTCCCACTTCTTCTCTGCTTTATCAGGAAGAACAGAGTCCTGAAGAATTAGCCCACATCAGGAAGGTACAAGATCATTTTCTCACTGCTTTTGCCGATATTTCTGCAAAATTCGAGTTGTTGTTACAGTCTAAGATGGAAAGTGTTGGGCAAGGGGGATGATCTCCTCTCTGACAGCGAGGAAGAACCTATCAAATTGGTATCAGAACCAGGCGAGGGAGGTGCGAATATTGTATCCAATTCTGAAGAATTAGCCCACAGCAGGAAGGTACAAGATCATCTTCTCACTGCTTTTGCCGATATTTCTGCAAAATTCGAGTTGCTGTTATAGTCTAAGATGGAAAATGTTGGGAATAGAGGCAATCTTGATAATAGAGAAGGGATTGGGACTTCACATGCTAGAGTTTTTGCAAATGGGATAGATGTTGATGAACCAATGCAGGGAATTCGCCATCATCACCAATAGAAGGAGCCATTGCTGTCATTGGACAAGAGGCAGCATGCTTTGTTCAAAGAAGGAATGGAACGTGTTCGATAGAATGCCGAAGAAGGATTTATGCGTGCTGCTCCACCTGAAGACTGTTTGAAGGGATCCAGGATGAGTTTCCCTAAATTTGATGGATTAAATGACCCTATCTCTTGGTTTAGTAGAGGAGAAAAATTCTTTAAATTGCATAGAATCGGTGAGAATCTACAGGTGGAGTATACTTGTTTCTGTGGCAAGCGGCCCAAATCGCCGTTTGATCTTTACCTAACCCCCCGTTCTTGTGGGGAGCCCTGTTGAAAGCCTCTCGACTGGCGAAGGGGCAGTAGCAGCAGCAGCAGAAGCGATGTGGATGGGCATCAGTGCTTGCATCTGTGCGTGCTGCAGTGCCACCCCGAGGCGTGCCCACCTTGCAAGGCTTTCACCCCGCCAAGGTGGTGTTCCTGTGGCAAGAAGACGATTACCAGGCGGTGCTCGGATAGTGCGACGAAACCGATTTGTGGACTTCGATGTGACAAGTTGCTGAATTGCGGGCGTCATCGATGCGAGAAGGTGTGCCACGTCGGTCCTTGTGACCCTGCCAGGTCTTGTTCACTGCTCCTTGTTTCTGTAGTAAGACAAAAGAAGTTGTTATGTGTGGAGAAATGGCGGTGAAGGGCATAGTGGATGAGGTGGATGGACTCTTTTCTTGCAATTTGAAGTGCGGGAAGGGGTTTTCTTGTGGGAATCATAGCTGCGATGAGACGTGTCATCTGGGCTCCTGTGGGGATTGTGAGTTCTTGCCTAGTAAGATCCGAACCTGTCATTGCGGTAAAACCACATTAATGAGTAGCAAGAGGAGTTGTTTGGATCCGATCCCAACTTGTTCGAACTCATGCAGCAAAACCCTGCATTGTGGGATGCACCTATGCAAAGAAATTTGCCATGAAAGAAATTGCCCTCCTTGTATGGTTTTAGTCAAGTTGAAGTGCCACTGCAAGTCATCTTCTCGAATGGTTGAATGCCATAAAATAAAAGAAGAGGCTCATCAACTTCTATGTGATAGAGCAGGTGGGCGGAAGAAGAGTTGTGGTAGGCACAGGTGCAGCGAAAGGTGCTGTCTTGTATCTAGTTCCAGAACTAGTGCCCAGATATCTAACAATTGGGATTCACATTTGTGTCAGATGGTGTGTGGTAACAACAAAACTGATGCAGATCAAATTTGTGGTGTATGCCATGAAGCAGCAGAAGTTTCAGTTGTTATTTCTTGTGAACATTTGTTTTGCAAAACTTGTTTAATGGATTACTCATTAGTCTTGGGAAAGGTTACTTGTCCTTCATGCTCAAAACCTTTTACTGTGGACTTCTTAGAAGACAAAAGAGAAGACACCCAGGCTGCAGTGACCACATTAAAAAGTTTTAGGTACTCAACTATCCTCAATCAAATTATACTGAAAGATTTTCAGACAAGCACAAAATTTGAAGCTCTAAGGGAAGAAATCAGATTTATGCTTGAAGATGATGCTTCTGCCGAAGCAATTATTTTCAGCCAATTCACTTCTTTCCTGGATTTAATTCACTATTCTCTCAAAAAGTCTGGCATCAAATGTGTTCAATTAGTTGGAAGCAAGCAATTTGCTAACTATGATTTTGTTATCACAACATACTCTACAGTTGAAGCTGATTATAGGAAGACATTGCCACCAAAAAAGAAATGTAGCTGGTGTGTAAAATTGTTTAAACCAGACAAGATCGCTGTCCACCAAAAGTATTATTGTGGGCCTGATGCTGTCAAAACTAAGAAGCAGGCCAAGCAATTTAGGAAAAATAAAAATGGTTCCAAAGTTGATGGACAGGCGGATTTGGATGACCATGATGATAGTGATGACAAGAGAAGCAAGAAAACGCTCAAGACCAAAAATGAAGGAAAAAATAAGATGAAAAAAACTGAAATGGATGACCCTGGTAATGAAACTCCCCAAGTGAAATTTTCTGTACTGCATATGGTGAAGTGGGAGCGTATCATACTAGATGAGGCTCATTATATTAATGAGCATGGGAGTAATACTACAAGGGCAGCATAAAAGGGTTACAAACTGATTATTACAAAGCCAGCTTCTGTGAGCCTTAAGGGAAGAATTATTCTTATAGAGTTTTTGGCGTCGAGTTGGTTCTTACTGATCCAGCTAGGGGCATGAAGGGTTCAGTTCAAAAGATAGAAGAAATTTTGTCAAACACTCCTAATGTCTATATCTTTCAACAATTTGAAAACCCTGCTAACCTGAGGATCCATTATGAAACCACTAAACCTAGGGATTCTGTTTTGGGGTAGGGAAGGTATCTGTAGGAGCAAAACCATGACATCAAGATTTATGGTGTGGAACCAGTTGAAAATGCAATTCTTTTGGGTGGAAAGCCCGGTCCTCATAAAATTCAAGGAATTGGTGCTGGATTTATTCCTGGTGTTTTAAATGTCGATCTTATTGATGAACTTGTCCAAGAATCAGGTGTTGAAACTATTGAAACTACAAAGTTCATTGCTTTTATACAAAGCTATTGTCGGGATTTCAGCTGTAAAACCAATGATTCGAGTCAGGGTTTTATATTTAGAACCGGTCGGTTTAACTGTTATTTTCGAGTCGAGTATGTTTCAGGACACACGTACTGAGCTGACGCCGGTCGCGTGTATGAGCCATAAGGGGTCATGTGTACCCAAGTATATGATGATAGTGTCATGAATACAACAGAAAAGAATGAGTTATCAGAATATATGATAGTATGCAGTATAGTTTTTATTATTATGCAGCTTGCTCGTAGAAATAGTTTTAGGCCGTTTACTGCATTAGAAAGCGTTACAGGTAGTTCGGGCGGGTTGATAGCTATAGAGCATGCCATTTCGATATTGTGTTATTTTAGGGATTTTTTCCCGATTTTTCTAGATTTGTTTTAGAATTATTTTGATTTAGATATTATTTTGACTCGAGCCGGAGACGAGTCAAGTAATATTTACGAGTTTGCCATCCAACATGGTTTTTTTCACCACCCGACACACCCTCCTCCCAAAACCCTAGTCGCCTCCCCATTTGCAGCCGCCGCCGTCATTGCCGGCGCCGCCCGGCCACCGATTGACGCCGCCCCCTCCTACGACGGTGTGGCCGTGCTGCCCTGACCAGCCCCGGCCCTCATCCGGCCGCTGCAAAACCAGAACCGCCGCGGCTAGTGCCACGCCTGCGAGCATTTGTGTCGCCGATTTCGGCTCCAGCGATCGTCGCCATTGCCGTCCCGTGGCCGCCTCGACGTCCTCAACCCCCCATCTACCATCCCCGACGAGATCACCGCCGATCGCAGCCCGAGCCGCCACCTCCATCGGCCACGCCGACACCGCAAATGTGTTGGGCTTGCCGAGATGATTCCAATGGTACCCTATATGGCCCCTATCCAGCCAATAGATGTCGCCGGCGACTTTTGCCGAAAAACCATCGGAAAGTCGCCGGAAAACCACTGAACTCGCCGGAAAACCACCGGAACTCGCTGAAAAACCGGAATTGGTGAAATTCACTGGAATTCACCGGATCTTCCGCCGAGTTCATCCAGTCACAGCCATTTGAGCTTCGGAGGCTGTCGAGTGTCGAATTCAAGGTTCGAGATGCACGCACGCCGAAACCCTAGCCGTCACCGATTACTGACGACGCGAGGTACGGAGTAGGAGCTGTCCGCGTAGGCGCGATGACATGCTTGGAGCTTCTACCAGGTCCGTTAGGACTCGCTTCTGTTTTACGCCCTTTCTATTGTATATTTGATTATGACTGCAGGACGAGTTAAGTGATGTTTTATCGGATCCCACTTAACTCGGGTCATTTAGCCAACTTGTTTTCTGGATTAATAACCCTCGAGGATGAGATCCCTCGAGAATGATTTCAAAAACAAGATCCACAGCAAGTTGCCTTTGGGCCTATTTTATAAATCCCTTCCCAGGCCTATATATATT
>JAVDBV010047691.1:0-21937 GCA_032619315.1 Piper longum
CCCAATGAGCCCTACTGGCGGACAAACTCGAGCTTTTCACCGCCACTTTCAAGTAGGTGGGAATATCGGTCTCAACAAGAAGGTTTACCTTCTGTAATGCAGGACGAAAATCAAGTATATTTGTCTTCACTCTCTTCAAATAGTAAGGGAAGCAGGAGCCGGGTGAGAGGCAACCATTTTCCCAATCATCAGAATTCTGCATCAGATGGCGATGCTTCATATTTTAGCAGCCCATCAGATAGCTTCCAAATGCAAAAGTGGACACCAGCTCCAGCTCGCGGCAGTGACAACATTGAATATCTTCCTACCACAATCAGAGGTACTTGTTAATATGTATAGTTTTTTTCTATTCTACTAGTGGTATCATCTGAAATTATTCATGTTTTTCATTAATATATGTATGCTGGGTTTTATGCTATATTCGTCACTTTTTCTTCACGTGCACTCTGATCCATGAAGACAACTCAAGTGCTTTATTCATAGTGCAATTGTTACTTTCAATTTGCAAATGATGACCTTTAAACCAGTTTCCATTGTATAAAGTTTGCTTAATATTTTGGCATAATTCCTGAAATGGCTTCTTCCTTATTGTTTTCACTTGGAACCCTGCATACATTTTAAACGTCAATAATTGGACTGATAATGAATGAATGATGCAAAACCTAAAATATGTTATTCATATGAATTTTCTTTGGAAGGTATGGTGGTGTATAACGTTTTAACTTGGCCCTTTAGACAAGTAGTTACCCTTACGTCACAGAGGCAATGGTCAACCAAACCTCTTCTTTTGAAAATGTTATTAAGGTACATTTATAACCTTTACTATAAACTTGACTTACATTTAGACATATATTATTACTATAGATAATACTTTCATCACATAGATTCCTATTAAAAGCAATTTTCAGCAATGTATTTGGTTGAATTGGCTTGCGATCGACTGGATGCAAGGAGTCTTGTAAGTATGTTGGCAAATATTTGTTCTCTGTTTTCTCCTGGTAATGTTTATGGAGCTTTACCATTGCTTATCATTAATGATGGTAAGATATATGGGGAAATTTTGAACTGGAAAATATTTGGACAAAATTTTTGTTGAACTCATATCTGTAGATTATATACCTCAATGCAATAGTTAGCCTTAATTTTTAATAGAAGCTTCATTTGTATGATTTTGTTTTTTGGCACTGCTTTCGCAGATCTCCTACAAATATATTATCTTTCAGTATCGTGCAGTTCGTTATTGTTTTCTAATAGGTTGGTTTACTTGCTTTGTTGTTTGTCCAGGGCCATCTTCGGGATCGCTTCTACCTGCTTTGTTGGGAGAGGTAGTCCATGTTGTAATTGAAAATTTTTATCTGGTTTCACCATTGTACATCATAATGAGATGAGAACTGCATTTTTTTCAGGGTACCTCTGGAGTCCCATACAGTGGAGGATCAACTTCATCTCAATCAGACAATAGCGAATATGAACCATTATCCAAGCTACGGGCACCTTCTCACCGATATATTTCCACCCGGTGCTCATTCATGGCTAAACCTGTCCACCCATTATCATTTTCTTATCAAACACCTGAGAGAGAATCACACAGTGCAGTTCAAACTGAGGCTACTCAATTTAATCGAGATATTAATTCTGCGTCAGCTATTTCAGATACAGGATCTTTTCATAAAGAAGGCCTGAGGTGGAGTAGTGCCAGCAGTGTAGATTTTACAGATTTGTCAGAGCAGATTGATCCCGAGAGCTCCAATGCTGCACATGCTGTTCCAGAAGTCTTGAAATGTGGATTTTGTGAGAGATATTTGACACAGAGGTCGCCTTGGAGTTCTCGCCGTATTTTGAGGAGTGGTGACATGCCAGTAACTGGTGTTCTGTCCTGCCGTCATGTTTTTCATGCAGAATGCTTGGAGCAAACTACTCCTAAGACACATAATCACGATCCACCCTGTCCACTCTGTTCAAGGTCAGAAGATGAGAATTTACCTGATCAGAGGGCAGTTTCCAGACTCAAGAATGAGTTTCCACGGCTCAAAGCCTTTGGAGAAGAGGGGACGTCACGATCTTGGAGCTGTGGGCAGGCTGGAGACTGTGTTGAGGGTGCATTGCACAGCCAAGCACGCAATAGCATGATGCTGCTGAATAGAAGTCGTCTCAAGAAGCAGCTGTCCATGAAAGGTGGGAGTTCAGGGAAGGATATAGACAAACGAAAAAAAAATGGGTCATCCTCACACCTTGCACAGAGTAGGAGATCAGGTGACTTGCCCTATCCAAAGTCTGCATCAGGTCCGGTGTTGAAGAGATGGTGAAATATCCGGAAGACTGCAAAAGGTCCAGATTGGGAGATTTGATTATGCATTTATTTCCACACATCAGCTTGTTACAGGCAGGGCAAAACCGTTATTGAGCTGTTGATTCCAATGAAGTGGCGTTAACACATCTTCAGTCTGTAAATTTGCATGGTAATTGGAGAAACATGACTTCCATTATAGAAAGTAGTGTTCATTCAGCTATTTGGACATGACTTCCATTATAGAAAGTAGTGTTCATTCAGCTATTTGGGCATTGTGATCTTGCTGTCAGCATGGAAATGTATTCCTGGACGATTACATGGGTTTGCTGGAAAGGAGTTTTTAATGTTTGCCATGATTTGTAAAAGCCTTAACCATAGCGTCTTCATCTTCGGTTGTAAAAAAAAAATACTTGAAATTTATTGGCTTTTCAATCCTGGTATCATGTCTGAGATGATGCTGAGAAGGCTCTGTTGTCCTGCTAAAGCCTGGTCAGACTCAACTTTCAATAAAAATGATTTATTGTACCCTCTATTTTTTTCCCCCGTGACACAACTTTCTCACGAAACAACAACCTTCCAAAAGTCCTTTCTCTTGATTACACAGGTTTTTTTTTTTGTTTTTTCAACCTAATGTTGTTTGTTCGGCTACACAAATTAAAGTCAGGAATTTTTCCTCGTGGTTTGGTTCAATATGTTCCACTCACGAGATTTAGGTAGCATAAAGTTTATTTCTTTTCTGTTCCTAGTCTACGGTGAGGTTCATCAAAAATGTCATTAGTATATTTTATTGGTTGGTTGTGAATTGTGTCAAATGTTAGATTATATCCTTCAATAAAAACAAGTTATTATTTTTTAGTTTGTGCTTGTGTTTGTCATTGCCACGTCCACGCCACGTCCGAGGGACAACTGCGAGACCCATTGGGTCGTCGGACACTAAACGGATCAAGACTCGGGACCCGTATTGAAACGAAACTGCATCGGCCAGTCCGGGTGGTAGCATCGTACGAAGATTGTATCTTTGTTGTTGGTGGTGATATCGCGTGATGAATTTTTGTAGGAAAGTGATGGCGTCAGGCGAGAATGGGAGTGGCGTGGACAGGAAGTTGAACGGGGACGATCTGGCGATGTTCAATGCTGAGAATTTGCAGAGCAACACGAAAGTGGTTTACTACAGGTTCGAGCTTTTCCCCGCTTGTTTTTTTACCATTTGTGAGTATGTCTGAGGATTTGGATCATTGGAAGAAATATGTTTGAAGGAACTTTTTCATGTTTGATAGATCGATTGAATTAATTTTTTTATTATACTTTTTCGCTTCATAGTTATACCATTAGGGTTTATGGTTTTGATGGAAGTACTTGCATGATTATTATAAGTTGGGTCATTGGAAGAAATATATTTGTGGAATTTTTGCATGTTTGATATATCAACTGAATTGATTTTTTTTATGTACCTTTTACTTCATTGTTATGCCATTGTGGTTTATGGTTTTGATGGAAATACTTGTATGATTATCAAAAGTTGGTTGATTTTTTTTTGGCTGCCTTGCATTTGGAAGATTTACAGAATCTATTGATTTTGTTTGGACGTCCTGCTCATGCGTAAGATGTGGATTGTGAAGTAGAGCTACTACTTACTAATTCTGCAGTGTTTGCGTTATATAGTTGTACTTTGATTAGCTGTATGTCTGGCTCAACTAGGTTTTGCTGCATTTATATGGCTGTTTTAGAGGACCTTACATGTTTTCCCCGTGTTATGGTTGGTGTAGTTGGTGAGTGTACGTTAGTGTTGTTCCATGATAAAACTGACCCTCCTGGTGTCTTAGAAGTAGACTACTTCTATTTTAGGGTTGCTGATTCTGGTCTATACCCATCAGTGTCGCTAGACTACATATTGTCGATCATGACTATCAAGTGAATCAATATCCAGGATATCTGATGTATCTTACCTGAGTGGAAGCTCTAATATAATGCATTTATTTGTAGATGTTCTTTAAGTTGCATTGGTGTCTTTCTTCTTGGCCAATTTTTTTTTTTACTAGCAGGCTTACGATTTTGCTAGGAGGCTATTAAGCGAAAGAGTGTTAATTTAATACTGTTCACAATGCGATGAAAAGATTTCACTTTGAAGTTATGTGGTTGTGATAGTTTCATATATTAATAGAGATGCGAAGACTACTGTTATTGCTTTAATTGTAATTAAGTATTGATGTGTTATAAATTTTTTTGTCTTGCGTCACTAGTGTGAATTTATTATATTAGAAACTTAGAATTCAAAATTATCACAGTTCATTGTCACTTTGGTAAATAGCTCTTCAATCTAACAGGAAGGGAAATCTGAGGGACAGCTGAGTTTTACCTGTTTTCTTGGAAAAATATCTGAACTCTTGTTTTATATCTATATTTTACATATCTTTTAATTATTCAGGCTCGTAGTCATTGTTTCTGGATTTGATTTCTTTTTTTCATGATTTTCTTACGAGTGATGTATGGCAAATCACATATTGGCCATTCCTTTGTTTGGCAGTCGGACCTTCTTGTCCATCATTGGTGGAGTAGTTGCGGGCATCATGGGGCTTACTGGCTTGACTGGGTTTATCTTCTACTTTCTGATGATGGCCATCTCTTCTCTGGGTCTTGCTGCCAAGGCGGGGTTCTCCATTCATTCATATTTTGACCATTGGAATCGGATAGCTTTCGAAGGTTTCTTTGGTGGACTATTGGTAGGCTGTAAACTTTGTTTGTCTATTTTCTTGTTAAAGTTCTGAATCTTATTCCCCTTGGTCTGTGTAATCATATGTTCAAAATTTTTATGATTGAGATCTAGAAATATATTGCAAAACTTTTTTTTGTACTGTTTTCCATGCGAGGTTGTTAATTTTAGTGCATTTTGTTAAATATCAAATAATTACTAGTTTTTTAAACATGTTTACATGATGCTGATATGATTTATTGTGTCTTGCAGTCGTATGTTCTGTTCTGGACGTATCCTCACCTGTAATGGTGGTTATTTGGTTCCATGCCATTACCCGTAGCAGTAAAAGATTGTTTTATTAATGTGTTGTGAACTTATTTTTAGACTGTTAATCACCCACAAAATGATGCCAATTTTTTTGCATTGAAGATTATTATGTGCAAGTTATGATTATATACTTAATTCTGCAAGGGACTTGATTCCTTAACAGATCTAGATTTGCATATGACATTGTTCATATTTTCTGAGGGAAAGCTGCTGAGCGGAGACAAGGTTAGCTGATGTAATATCTGTTCCCACTTAAGGATGGAAATTTCCCAAGCTATCCATTTGATTTTGGTTGAGAAAGATGCATGTAGAAAATACATGCAAAGACAGAGCTAAGTGGTATGAAGTTTTTTTCTCCAATCATTTAAGCTTTTGCAGTTTCTTTTGTGTTATTACTTGATAATGTCTGGCCAAAATTAATCCCCAACATTCATATTTATGTTATAGTCCGTTTTGAATGTAGAGAAGTCTCATATCCTGGTTTTTGGTTTGATGCTGCTGAACCATCATTAGTTGTAACTTGCAAGTCCTCAATCTAATCTGTGTCATTGTTTTATGGAGAATTCATTCCTTGCTGAGAATTGCCTGGTTTGAACATGTGTTAGCAAAATTGACCGAACAATCGAGCTTCATCCTACTGTGATTTGGGGATAACGTGTCGTCGTGATTCTCATGTCCAGAGAGGCTGGTGTGCAAGTTTTGAGTATAAATTCCCTTTCTTGTTATTTAGGCTTTCAATAAAATGAGTTGAATAGAATTGTCATTGCTCCTTTTAATTAACCTAAGCTCTTTGAAACTTTTTTGGATGTACATACTTTTACTAATCTTTGATCTATCCTCTATTTTTTTAGTTGGGATCCTTTTTCGCTTCCCACATAATTGATTTACTATATACAAGTAAACACTTGCTAAAAATGTTGTCAGAAATTGACCTGAAGCATTCTAAGGGTGTTATACTAGAATGCCAGACAAGAAGATGCTCTCTCACCGCTAGCAAGCTCATGTGAGCTGGTGACTATTCGAGCTTAAAATAGGTGCTTTGCTTTTACTGGTGTTCCTCTTGGGATATATTAGAAACTTTTCGGGAGCAAGTTCTCTTCCTCTTTTAATAAAAGCTTGAAGTGACAACTCCTAGCCTGGTTTATGCCCAGAAAAAGGGGGGGGGGGCGGGTGTGGGGTGGGGGTTGGATAAAGCCTTTTCCTCATACAGAAGTCTTGGTAATAGGCGGGAGGAGATGAATTAAAGCTTGGAGTTTTAACCATGTTGAGTGGCTTTACCTTCCATTCAAATAAGTAAAGCTTAGATTTGGAATTCAACTTTATTTTCGAAGTAAAGTAGAGTAGCATCATGATCTTGCTTCCTATGTAGGCCAGTTTCAATTGACTAGCGCCACAATTATGTGGTCTCTAATGCACGCCATGTGCCTTGTTGGGTGTAACATTTTAAGTGCTAGTGATCACCAGCCTAGCAATGACACATGCTTAGGTGCTTTATTTCTTTCAAAGCAGTGACATATACTTGGTGGTGGTTGTTTTTTAATGAAAGGCTTAATTTCTTAGCTAGGAACACAGTAACAATGTAACACACGGATAGTTTGATAGTTTGCAGCACCTAGCAGCTTGCTGCATTAGCTAGTTTCTGAGCCCAACAATTACAGTGACAACGTTGGAACAAGTTGAAAACTTTTACCCATTAAGTTCTATGTGAATGCTTGATTTTAGCCGGCTTACCCACCCATGTCTCTTACCCCGTCGGTAGATGCACTAGGTGATATACAATGCTTATTACATGAAAATTTTTTCCCCTTCACGCTCACGATTTTAGTTCTTTTAGTTTTTGTTATGTTTAAAATCATCCACTTATTATAACTAAAATTTAAAATATTTACTCAGAAAATATGAGGAAGTGTCTTTGTTTCGTTGTTCAAAGTTCGATTAAGCTCGATCTAACTCATTAGTTGACTTAGAAAAACTCAATTGGAAGTTAGACTGGATTTTGAATGAGTAGATTGTGTATTGCATGATTCGGCTCAATTTGAATGAAGAATAAGATTTTTTATTATATTTATTTTAACTTTTTTATACAAAATTAATTAAATTTAAAAATATCATTATATAATAATAATTTAAGATAAAAGTTTGCATAATTAAATTTTCTTTTATTCTTAAGATGTTTAGATTATAAATTAAATTTTAGTATGAATGATGTGAAAGAGTAGCATTAGTAATTATGAATTAAACTAATTCGAATTCGAATTCGACTTTAACTGTAACCCGAATACTTATTAGCCCAATTCAAATTCAAAATCAAAGAGACAAAATCTGAGTTAAACAAAATAAACAAAATTTAGCTCAATTTGCTTGATGAGCGGTCCTCCCTATCCATAAGTACTTCTCATTCCCGTTGTGTGTCCTGTTGTATGTTGAGCATAAATTTAGGATTGTTATTGGATAGTATTTAAGTTAATTTGAATTAAATCCAAGGTCGAACTTGCTTAATTTATTAATTCTCTTCTTTTATATAATTTATAGCAAATTTTATTTTAAAGCCAAAATATCTTAATTTAACACAACTATTATGAATATAAAATAATATTGTCATGCATATCGTTAATTAAAATTAGTTTGATGTCATACTTTTTTTATAATTTTGTTTAAGCTCTTAGAAAGAAATCTAGCGCTCGCATATATATATATATATATATATATATATTAATTGAAAATTTTTTTATATAAAAATTATTGAGTTTTGAACTAACCCGACCAGACATATGTCTCCATTTCACTTTGAATTGAACATGAAATCAAACTTTTCTTCAGTCAAACACCAAGTTAAGTAGGGTTTAATCTGAGTTTTGAGCAAAATCCTAAACCCTATATGTGCTAAAAGACGTTCTTAAAGGTGCCTAACTAAAAAATCTGTTGCAAACACACCCTAGAACAACTGTCTAAAAAAAAAAAACACTGTGGGCAGGGTACGAACCCTCTTCCCTAGTTCAATCATATGCACACGTCCAGTTTGACGCTATAAATTTTTTTTTTTTACCAATCACTACAACATCAAATCCACCAAGTGCATGACGACGCAGAAAATTTCATCGAGAGCCACATTATTTGTGAGTTATGCCATTGGTTAGATGCTTGAGGTTAAAATAAGCTAATCTAATCTGCTCAAGAGATTTGGGTGGCATTCTTTTTGGGGCAGCTCACCACTTATCACGGAGTAGTCCACATCGTTAGCCTCCAAAAAATTAGTTACATGGGCCATCTTGTTATATAGAAAAATACTAGCCATGGCCCCTCTGTTTGAAGATCAGGGAATGTCCGGTGAAGGTCTGCTCTCGAGGTTGAGCTGGCCATTTGCACATTATTGAAAAGGGTATATAGACTCTTACCAACTTCTTCAATTTTTTCAAACCAGGGAAGCAATTCATGATGAAAAGGTGTCTGAGAAATGCTTGATTTGAGTTGGATTTGTGAAAGGCTCTGGTGCACTGGTGACACCGCATCGAGGAGATGCGTTCACAGCTCTTGGGGCAGTCAAAGAGATTGGAGTGGATTATTTTGAAGGAGAAAAAATGAGGTTGCCCATGTGGGTTTTTGGAATAACAACGAGCATGTTGCATGCTCTAGCTTTATGACCAAACCCCATTGAAATGGGAAGCTAGGATGGATGAATTCAAACAATACATGACTTAGTAAAATGCCTTGCAGCATCAACTGATGGCACGTATTTCTTGTTAATTATTGAGCTCTTTGATTATTCTTCTTACATTCGCCTTTGTTTTCCTTTGGTTTTGAGTTTATGTACAGTTATAATTTTAAATATCGTATTGTATCTCCGGGTCCTACCCTATATGCGGTGTATTGTTCTCAAATCTAGTACGGTTTAGAAGTCTATATTATTTTAATCGGTACATAATTTTTTCTGTTTTTTTATGGAAAATTGTAGTATTTTAATTGTGATTTTATTAAAAACTAATGACAAAATATATTTTTTAATATTTTAATAAAATAATTTATTTAAAATTTTAAATTTTGATTTGAAATCAATTCTATCACCAAAGATTCTTTATACCAATTGCAAATCCGACTTAGTAACCGAGAAACAGGGGAGATTTATGTCAATTATACCTTAGACCAATTAGACAAGAGGCAAGAAACAGAGAAAAGGAACGATGAAATTTCAAACTTTTGCAAGAATTACTAAATGCAAGTAGGTTGAGCTCAAGTTGGAAGCTCTCTGCCGCTAATGGATGGATTCCAAAATCTCAGAAGCTCCTGGCCACCATTAATGGAGTGTGAAGGGTGCATGTAATGTATCTATCACATTTAGGCAAGCGCAGACATGAAACATGAATATCCTTTTCACCGCTGGGGAAGAAAACCCATATGGGGTTGGCCTCCGATGTGACCGCACATGCGCTGCAAAATGACAACAACTATCACACAATCTCAAACTTCCTTTTCTTGACCACCCCAACACAAGATGCGATGAATTGAAGCTCTCAAACTACTCTACCCGCCACAGCTTCTCTAATATTTGACTTATAAATTGTAATGTTTATTGTCTGTTTTCGCGTGATTAGTGGCAATAATAGGAACTTACAGGACTTGTTAACATGACCAAAGATTTGTTGACACAAAGCACTTATAGGACTTACAGGACTTGTTGACACAAAGCACGCCGTGATTTCTGCTTGTATGCTCTGACCGACTAACCTGCAACCGAATCTCGACGGGCTCATTTTGACAGGAGCATTGAGCTAGCTTTAGATTTGGGCAAGCTTCGAAAACCTCAAACAGTTCAAGAATTTCATACACAGTCCATTAAAAAACGGCTTGGGATGTTGAGACTAGCTAAAGAGCAGGGAAGAAGTAAATGGGGAATGAAGACCATGTTAGTTTTTCTTCACCTTCAATGATATAAAAGGGCATTTGATATCAACTTGTTCTGATTGACAGGAGATGAATCCCTGGTTCTAGAGGTTCATAAGAGCCGGAAATTAAATGTTCACGCGGAGCTTCCGCTCAGAAAATTTTAAACCGGCGAGAATCTCATCAACCACGTGCATGTTGGACGATCTTTTCAAAAAATATAATAAGGAAATGAAGATGATATGGAACTATTAATTGGTGATGTTCTTATTTAATTCTTCAAACCGTCTTCTGCACATTACCAAATCCCCTAACCCCCAGAAAAGTAGAAGCTTCCTTCAATGAAACAATCAAAGAAGTTGCAGTCGTTGAGCAAACTTTACTATGGCCTAGTACTGTCACTTCTTGTTACACCATTGACCTACCATGCTCAGAAGGTTGATGAAACATGATACTTGTGATGTTCTTATTAAAATATGAGAATATGATTATGTTGCCATCCAATTTGCAAATGATTTGAGAAACAGTTAGTTAAGAAAATGTATTGACTGTAACAAAGTCTAGCAAAAAGAGAAGTTGGGGGATGCTAATACTATACTAGAGCTAAGGTATGGAGATTGCAACTTGCACTTGAAAAATCTAGCTGCAAGTTTACCTTTGCATCATCCTCTTCTACAGAAAGGAATTGCTATTGTCTATGATAGCACCAGCCTCATATGGGCATTTTCTCTCTTCGAACCCCCACATCAGAGAAAGACCCAAAACCATAAAAGTTGATTTTAATTAATTTGGTGCCCACAAAATGCCGCCAGCAAATTGTGCAGGCCTCGCTTTTGCATGTGCAAGAGCTTCTCTTTTCCACATCATAAAGCCGTGTCAAGCAGTTTTTGACTCTTTACAATTTTGTCAGTTGGTTGTGACGTTTGGAGGAAGGGGCCTCCTTAGCCCCGCAGACACAGTGTACTCCCCCTGAGGTTGAGTCTATATATTCCCCCGCCATCCTCCTTAGCTCTTCTCATCACCCCCTTCTTCACCCTCAAGCCTCCTTCACCCTTGTTTGAATCCCTCAAGGTATATTACTAGCTCTGCGGCCAATTCTGCATACTATGAATGTACACATTAGTGTTCTTCAACAAGATAGTTAACATAGTTTTTGTGAATTTGCAGGGTTAAATGGCTCATCTGGTCTTCCTCCTACTTGGGTTTCTTTCATTGTTCAATTCTGCGCACGGGTACTCTGCTGGTTGGACCGATGCTCATGCCACCTTCTATGGAGGTGGAGATGCATCTGGCACCATGGGTATGCATGCACCTGGCTTGTAGCACACTAGCTCACTGTGTTGATGTTGAGCTACCATTTGACTCACACAATTTGTGTCGTTTGGTAATCTATAGGTGGAGCTTGTGGCTACGGTAATCTGTATAGCCAAGGGTATGGGACTGACACAGCGGCTCTGAGCACTGCCCTCTTTAACAATGGGCTTAGCTGCGGTGCATGCTTTGAGATCAGGTGTGTGAGCGACACCCGATCGTGTCTGTCCGGCTCCATTGTGGTCACAGCCACCAATTTCTGCCCACCCAACAGCAACGGTGGTTGGTGCGACCCTCCCCGGCCGCACTTTGACCTCTCCCAACCAGTTTTCCAGCGCATTGCTCAATACAGAGCAGGGGTTGTACCGGTTTCCTACAGGAGGTAACAATTCTATTCATTTTTCAAGCCATGATTGTAATTGCGTTGATGTTACTCATATGATAATGGGTATTTTCCTATGTCACAGGGTGGCCTGTAGGAAGAAGGGTGGCATCAGGTTCACCATCAATGGTCACTCTTACTTCAACCTGGTTCTGGTTACAAATGTTGGTGGTGCCGGGGATGTACATGCTGTTGCCATTAAAGGTTCAAGGACCGGGTGGATGCCCATGTCAAGGAACTGGGGTCAAAACTGGCAGAGCAACTCCTACCTCAACGGCCAAAGCTTGTCCTTCAAGGTCACCAATGGTGATGGCCAAACTCTTGTCTCCTACAATGCTGCACCTGCAGGCTGGTCCTTTGGCCAGACCTTCAGCGGTGGCCAATTCCGCTAGACATCATACTATCTCAACCAAAAGCAATTCTTAGCTAAATCTGGGATTGGTTGAGATTATGTTGGTAATTCTACAACTAGCACTCAGCAAAAAAGCTTGGTGTATGGAGTTGGGAATTGACTAACAAGAGGGTCAATCCTGGTTTTATTGAGTGGTTTAGCCAGTTATTGCCATTAATCCTTGTTGCCTTATTTACAAAGGCATGAGTGGATGGAACAATTAACTATATTAGTTCATGGCAGAGGTGGATTTTCACCACCCGCCATGGTTATATTTGAGAGAATTTTTCTTTTTTTTGTTGGTTCCTTTTTTTTCTTTATGGTAAGGCCATTGTGAGCAGCAGTAGCTGTAGTAGTCCCTTTTCAATTTTTTTTAAAGGGTGGGTGTTATGTGATATCAAGTTTAAAGTTGTTGAGAAGCTATACATGTAACTACTTAATTTATATGTATACATTTGGTACTATATAAATTGTGTGTCCTTTATAAAGGTTCTCTACTCTGTTCAAAAACATATCTACCTAGCATGATAAAAGGGATAGATAAAGATAAGTGTTGGTTATTGCCCGGTGAATGCAGACAATGTGTTGCTGTTCATCGGATATTGCTGGGAAGCGAATCTTTAGAACAGTGGGGGGACCTGGGGAGAGTCATGTTGAGGTGATGAGAGTAAAAAAGGAACAAAAAAAAACAACAGATTTGCTAGTGGAGAGATGGAAAGGGTGTGTTGCAGAAACCAACAATAGATTTTCTTGTCTCCTGATACCTGCTGGTCATAGAGGCATGCACAAGCATTTGCTGCTAGACATCTGCAAGCAATGAATAACCATGTGCCTTCTGCTGTAAAACATCAACAATGCTCTTTTTGTCATTTAAATGGTTTCTGCATTCTAGCAACAGCATTGCCTGTAACACTACATCTATGTGCAAGCTTTTTGAGCAAAGAAAGAAAATTGGTGTGAAAACATGTATAATGGAACTCTTGAGTTTGTAAGTGAAGAACTGAATGATGTCTAGGATATAATAATACATCATGGTGTATAAGTTATTTTCTCTTATTTATTGAAGAAACAGATTTACTAGCTTTGGCAAATGAGGAAGTGATATAGCATGTTATATATCTCTACGGGCATATCACTAAAATTTTAATGTTATTATAAAATTGAGTGAATCGGGTTCATAAAAAATACCC
Organism: Piper longum; assembly: GCA_032619315.1. Classification (NCBI taxonomy): domain Eukaryota; kingdom Viridiplantae; phylum Streptophyta; class Magnoliopsida; order Piperales; family Piperaceae; genus Piper; species Piper longum. The sequence continues at coordinate 13,462 of JAVDBV010047691.1, forward strand.
TATCTCTTATTAATAGAGTAAAATCAACTTAGAGAATTTGGAGAGTTCTTGCATTTGAGATGGTAACCCCAATCTCATGTTCCTCGTCTATCAATTTTGAGAAAAACTACAACTCATTATCATGTGACTAAGAATTTAAATTAACAATATATAAGAAGGTAAATTCTTCATAGAAGATTTTTAGCCATATCCGAGTGACTTCTTAAATCTGCAAATGCCTGCGTGCATCTGGGACGCAGCTAACTCGACACGGCTAAAAATGTTGTAATCCCTTAGTTAATGATTGAGTTCTGCTTGCTCGAATAAGATCAAATAAATCACTATGTTCACCTGTAAAACCTTTTTCCAAAGATGAACATGCAGGGATAGTAAATGATGTCAGAAAATATGGTCCAAAATTCCAATTACGATGCATAACTGCTCGTGTCACAGAGGCCTCTCTATTCATTTGACATGCTCAAGCTTTGAATGAACTTCAAGGATGAATAGATAGCGGTTCTTACTTCTTACGTGTTTACAGTCACTTCCGTTACTTTCTTATCTTCTTCTTCGCCAATGCACATGGCTAGTCCTGCATATCTGTTGGTATATCAACCATCACTTTCAATGGATCCGCTTCACATGAGTAAATCTATGACAGTATATCTCTGGTTTGGACTGTAGGTGAAATATCAAGAACCCAGAAACGGAGGTTGAGCTATCTGTTTCATGTTGCAGAATACAAACCTCACATCACTATATTCTATTCTTCTTCACTTTGTAGGAATTCAATTTGTACCGTCGGTTCAAAACTTTATATGGTCTTTCCCTTTCTTTAATTTGGCAGTCAATACGGTTTGCATATCCGCTTTTCTTTTAAAATAGAGAAGTTTTCTATCACTAATTCAATTGTAAGTTTTCTACCATTAAACTATCTCAAAAAATAATAATAAGTCTTCTAATTAACATCAAAATTTAATTCAAACATATTGTCAGCCTAGATTGTCAGTCCGTCGTGTCACAAATTAATTTTTTAACAAATAATCAATCACTAAATCTTTTAACTAACAACGAGACTAAAATTCAAACGAATAGTCAATCATCAAGTCACAAAATTAATTAATTTTTAAAATAGTTAATTAATAAATTTCTATTTTTTTCAAAAGTATTTAATAATAATAATAATAAATTTATTTTAAATGTAGCTGTTGTTTTTTTTTTAAAAAAAACGCATCTAATGGGGAGTATGGTAGTTGGTGTAGTTTGTTATAAAAGGTTAAAATTATCTTTAAAAAAAAAAAGAAGGCTAGAATTATGAATCCTAGTCAGATATTGGTATATTTTGGAAGCTCTTATTGGATCCAACTCTGCTGAACTGAGTTGGATCTTGACTCAGTTTAAGGCCAACTCAGTTAAAGGGTTCATATGTGCATTTAACCACCCTAAACGTAAAAAAACTTACACCGTCAAGGCAAACACGGCAGACTTGCAACTTATTAATGGGTGATATGGTAATATCACATAAAAGAATTAATTAAAATTAAATAAAAATTCAAAATAAAAGCATAAAACTAAACAAAAAATTGACATAAAATTTTTTATTTTATTTAACTTTTCAGTGTACATCTAATTTGTAACCTATATGTGAAGAAATAATAATAAATATTTTGTCACACCTACAGCCTAAGACCTTGCTAATAATATAATATTTTATTTTCTCTAATCATTAGATTTTTATTTGAGTACATATATTTTATTTTATCATATTTATTTTATTCTATATATTAGTTAATTTTTATTATTTTAAATAATTTAATTTTATGATGCGACTTTTTCACATCAACAATTAATTGGTTTTGTACCAAACACAATTTTAACAGATTTACAGAGAAAAAAAATTTGAAAAATTTTTATTATCAAAATTTATTGAGAAATCAAAGAAAAAAAATAGATGCAACCAAACACCCTATAATGACTCTTTGTAATTTAAATCTGAATCTTACCAATTAAATTAATATTTGAGTTGATTTGAATTTGAGCACCTAATTAAATAAATATTTGAGTTGATTCGAACTTGAGCACCATTTTTTTCTTAATCCTTCACACTAATATATTAGTTTAGATATCAACGGAACTCAGAGTGGCATAAATAACACAACCATAGATTGCGACATTATATTATTATTTTAAATTTTGTTATGTTATATTCTTTTATGAGTTTTTAACTAAAAATAGGTTTTGCTTTTTTTTTTTTATATATATTACTTAGTGGCAAGAACATAAAAACTAATTACCATTTTTATAATGACAAAAATGAATTCTAAATTTTTTTAATATAAATTTAATATAAATGTAAATTATTTTTTGATACAAAAATGTTAATTTTTGAGGCAATGGAAGACAAAAAAAATATAAACCCGATAAAATTTTAAGTTGAATTTTGAGTCTAATTTTTTTTGCTTTTTTATCCGAGAAATTTATAAAAAAGGTATTATTAGCCAAAATCTATGATTATAGGTATCTATATTTATGATTTAAATATAATAAATTTAAAAATAACAGCGTTACCCTCAATTTTGGATAAAAATGGTTTTCAACATCCGGTTCCAAAAATAAAATAAAATTGAGGATTAAGGATAAAATTGTCTTTTTAAAACTATTTACCCTAAACTCGTAACTGTAGATAGTATCCCCTAATCGCGAATTTTGGATTATCTGCACCCTTTTATCGTAAATTTCTCTTTTTATTTGTAGCCTAAAATATCGAGCCAGAACCAACCACCTCCCTCCTCTACCTTGAAGGCAATCCTTGGAATTTTTTTTACAAAAAAACAATATACTATATATATACTGAACTTGGGAATTTGTATCCTTGATTAGTTTATCTCATTTCAATTTATATTCTACTTCTTTGAGTACAATAAATTATGAGAAAACAGTCTGAGAATTCTTAGTAGTTGTGTCATGAATCAGAAGGCCACCTGGGTATCATTGATGAACATTTGCGTGAAGATGATGAAGTGGGCTTGAGTAGTTTTGCTGTGAATGTTCTCAGATTGGGATTCGTTTTGCACTTATTTTTCTGTGTATACCAGCTAGTCAAGATCATTTTTGGAATAAGTTGCCTTACAAGGACGATTTCAGTTGGCAGAGTTAGGTCCATTCTACTGACTGAAAGACTTTGAATGTTGGGCCTTATTAATAACTAACTAAAATGAAGTTGGCTGAGTTTAGATGTGTGAATGTTCTTAGGTTAGGCTTTTTTTTTTCTGAATTTCTTTTGCTATACAAGTCATAATGATTCTTGGATAATGTTATCCCTATTACCACAACTTCAATTGGCATGGCATAGTCAGGCCTGTCTTGCTAAACGGAATTTCAAGATGATAAGTTGAATTTTGGTGAAATAGTTAATGATGTTTTCAAAAGTGTTTTTTACCGGTTTACTATTTTCCAGAACGCTGTTTGTATGTTATTACATATGGTCCTTGATAATTTAGCTGTCCCAGGGCCTTGGTCAGTCTCAGAATTTCTAGACTAAGGAATGGTGGATGTAAAGTGTTAACAATTTCAATTTGAAAAATGTTGATTTATTGGAAGTGAATGAATAAAAGTTGCCCAACAGTTGGCAAGATGGAAGCATGGAAATTTCAGTATTTGCACACATTTTTCTGTTGTGGCCCGTCTTCTTCCGTGCCGAGCTATGTCATTGAAGTTAATATTTAGTCCTAGAATCAGTTTATGTGGTTAGACAAGAAGGATGCCATGTTTATCTAGAGCAGCATTGAAATTATTGAAACCCAGCGGTTTGAGCTCTTGTTATCGGATTGTAAAGAGAAAAATTTCTGTATAACAGCAGCAGAAGCTGAATGTGAGATCTGGAATCACATCAGTGAAACATGAGCTTTTGCAGCAGGGAGCGCAAGGGCTTACCTCTGAAGGGATACATCAACCAAGCCATCAGGAAGCTCTGCACTTTTCCAACAACAAAGTTGGGCAGTATTTGCAGTCAACTGCATTTCCCCAGAAAAATCACATAGCAGCCACATAACTCTACCCAGCAAATTGCGGTCCTGCATGCTGTGTCAACTGGAAAGTCTGTGTTTATGACTGCATCCGCTGGTACTGGAAAGAGCATTTTGCTCAATTATGCCATTGCTTTGCTAAAGAAAATGCATCATCCTAAACATATATATGTCACGGCCTCCACTGGGATTGCTGCCTTTGCCATGAAAGGTTTTGGGCTTCTAAATCACGCACTGTCCAGGGTGAGCACTGAGCAGATTTAGCTTATCATGTTTATATTTGTAAAGCTAACTTTTTGTATGACTTATTACCCTTGAAATTGATGGATATAAATCTTCTTAATCTTTTTTTGAGTAAATGCTTCGTTGAGATCATTCTTCACGGTGAAGCCAAAAATTATGGTCACATCCAGGACTCGAATGCCAACAATATGTATTTTGTCTGCTAACATTTTTATGAACTGTTTCATTGTTGTTGGCACAATATGCAATAGTGTCCAGTATGTGGAGTATGGCAAAAAGTATCATTTCTCAGAGATAAAATAAAAGCTGCAGCTACAGTTGTAGATGACCGCTGATAGGGATCTTCCTTCAGTCTTTGAAGGTTATTCAACTCAGAAAACTATATAATATGCCATATTTTCGGATTGTTTGTCTGGTTGTATCCCTTACTTTGTATGCTTCAAACTCTGTTTGAGACCAAATTTTGTGTGTTGCATATGTTATATGCTCAGATGAATTCTAAGGTCGAGGATAACAAGGGGTCAGAACCTTGTTCTCAGTTCAGCATCTTTGGAAGGCCCAATTCTATGAAGTTTGATAATTGAACTTTATCTTCAGAGAATATTATTTTTAACTAGTAGTTGTAAACTCTTCATTGTAAATTAAATTAGTGTACCAGAATGTTATCTTGTTATTGTAGTACAGCTAGAAACAACACTTTAAGCTGTTCTTCAGAATTTGGAGTGAAATATTCCGTTTTTGCGTTCTTTCTTCATATCATCTTCTTCTTCGCCGTGTTCTGACGGGAATTTCAATGGTGAGCATTCGGTTGAGCACAAAATCACATCAAACTTCCAAACGAATTAAGAAATTTTAAAACTTAATTAGAAAATTTGCATCTGCCGCTCGAGGATAACGGCGAGAAGCACACAGAGAGAGTACAAACAAGAAGACACGAACACCTTGATCAATTTTCATCTGCACTTTGTCATCATTTGGGCGTTCTATGCGAAGCTAATACTTTTAAAAGGTTACCCCGTTACTCTAATCTTCACAGCTTCTTTTCATAATGATATATATTAGCTCCTTCCTTCTAAAAAATATTACCAGGGTCAAAATGGATGACGCTTACAAGATGTGCCCATTTCATTTCTTAGTGAAATGTCTACAATCCAGATGTTTACTACTTATTTTAAATTTACAGTCTTTAATCAAGCGTCAGCAATGACGGTACACGTTGGTGGAGAACAAAAAATATGGTCCATTTGATGTAAATTATCCTTCTGAATTCAAACTCTGTGCATCATGATAGCATCTCGGAAAATCTATTGTGCATAAGACAAGGAAGCTCACATAGAAAAAAGGGAATAGAGGACAAACAAAATTTCCGTGGGTAAACAACAAGTAGATCCTAGCCCTTCAACGGGAACAACTTAGTCTAAATCCCATCCTTTTTGACCTCATGCGCACATGACCATTGGTTTATATTTTTCCTTTCTCTTTTCAATTTTTGCGTAAACAAGGCAAGGATGAAGTGGGCAGTTGTTGCTCTGCTGATTCTTCTTGTGGCAGAGGTAGGATTGAGCCAAGTTGAGCCCCACTTGAGCAGGGATGAGTTTCCTCCTTATTTCATCTTCGGCGCCGGAACGTCTGCTTATCAGGTAGATGATACGCATATGAGCATGAAACTAATGTATGACAAGTAATATGATCGAGTGAGAGTGATGAATTGAGTTGCAGGTGGAGGGTGCAGTGGCCGAGGGGGGAAGAAGCCCAAGCATATGGGACAACTTCACCCATGCAGGTTGTGATTACAAGGACAAAACATGCTTAATTATAGGATTAATGGGTTTCATGTACTTTTTTTTCCTTGTAATTCTGTTTGTTCTGTATTTCAAGTTATGTTGAACATGGTTGTTGCATGATATGTGAACCGAGTCAGGGAGAGCATTGGATGGGAAAAATGGAGACATAGCAGCTGATCAATACCACAAATACAAGGTCAGTAGCCGAATCTCAATAAGGAAAAACTTAATCTATCTCAACCATTAAAAATAATAATTAAGCAATACAAAAACCCCATCTCGTAATCATAATTCAACTATTCCCAATCATTTCCCTCCATCCTTAACAGTTTTAGTTTTTCTTGTCTTACTTATAGTTTTAAGTTTTTTGAGACTGGTACAGGAAGATGTGAAGCTTATGGCAGACATGGGTCTGGATGCTTACAGATTCTCCATTTCATGGTCAAGGCTTATTCCTAGTATGGTTTTTTGCCTGCACTCAACACATCTATACCAAGTATTGGTAGATTCTATCAGTTACTACTCTGTCCAACCTTTTATATTCTACACATGTTGAAGATGGTAGAGGGGAGATCAACGAGGAAGGCCTGAAATACTACAACAATCTCATCAACGAGCTGCAAAGAAATGGTGGGTTTTTAGTACTCCTCCATCTGAGTCAAATAAGAGGCATCCAAGGCTTATATTTTGGTCTGTCTTGCTACTAGGAATAGAGCCTCATGTGACCCTGCACCATCTGGATCACCCACAAATTCTTGAAGATGAGTATGGAGGATGGGTCAACCTTCAGATAGTGTATGCTCAAGTTTGATTCCTTCTCTGTGGAGTAGAGCTCTGGTTTTGGTAGATAAAGAACGTGAATCTGTATCAATTGAACAGGGAGGACTTCACAGCTTTTGCAGACACCTGCTTCAGAGAATTTGGTGACAGAGTTAAATTCTGGACCACCATTAACCAGGCCAATATTTTTGCTGTTGGATCCTATGATTCTGGTATTTTACCACCAAATAGATGCTCTCACCCATTTGGTCTCTACTGCACCGTTGGAAACTCGCCTCTGGAGCCCTACATAGTTGCTCACCATGCTCTGTTGGCCCATGCTTCTGTTTACAAACTATACAAGGACAAGTACCAAGTAAAAATCTTGTCATCGTGTCATAAAATTTCCATAGAAAAACACATTCTAACTCCATACAAACTATACATATCTTCAGCAAATGCAAAATGGGAAGGTGGGATTGAGCTTGTATTCATTCTGGTGTGAGCCGTACTCGAACTCAACATCCGATGCCGAAGCAGCACAAAGAAGTTTGGACTTCTACGTTGGGTGGTAAGTTCTATTTATGCAACCTAGCCATTGCAAAGGCAAGTTTGAAAAGCTTAGAGCTTGTTGTGAAATACTGTGCTATGCAATGTGCATATGATAGGTTGCTTGATCCACTTGTGAATGGAGACTACCCAAAGATAATGAAGAAAAATGTTGGTCGGAGGATGCCATCGTTTAGTAGGAGCCAATCCAGAAGAGTAAAGGGGTCGTTTGATTTTATTGGCTTGAATCACTACAGCACCGTGTATGTGAAAGACTTCCCCGCTGCTGCACAGCTTCCCGTGAGAGACTTCAACCTCGACACGTTCGCCTCGTTTGCTTGTTAGTCTTTTACTTATATTTTTTTAAGATTTTTAGCTACCATCTGTTTATATACCACGGGTGATGTCCAGAAAAATTTTAATTTTATACATAAAATTTTTATTAAATAATAAAATAAAATATAAATTTTCAATGATAATTTTAAATTTTATACATAAATTCTCATTAAATAATAAAAAATAATATAATAATTTAATATCTTAAACATATAAATTTTGATTGATTTTAAATATATATTCTAATTGAATGTGAAGATAAATTAAAATAATTTAATTTGTTTTGTTATATTCTTTTTAAAGGCAAGTGGACTAAACTTTCTTTATAGGAAACTAAAAATTATTGTTGATCAGATTCAAACCTGTAAATTTTGAAGTAGAAAATATTATTATTATAATTATTATAATTATTATTATTTTAGAAAGTTATAAATTAAGGTTAGTCAGATTTAAACTTGTGACCTTTTATAATGAGAGATATTTTTATTATTTTTATTTTTATTGAATTTTGATTGGTTAAATTTCCTACTTTAATCAAAAGTTGGTTTTGAACTCCCCATTTATTAGTAAAGAGTAGATTAAACAATGTATTGTGCTATAAACTTTAATTTTATAAATATAATTTAGTTAAATAATAAAATATGATATAACAATTTAATATCTTATAAATAGATTATAATTAAATCAAAAAATAAATTATAATAATTAGATTTATTTTTTAAAATTTAATTAGTTAAAACTCATACTTTTCATCAAAGAACAATGTTTAATTACACTTTTACTAATAAAGGTAGATTGAGC
>JAVDBV010047692.1:0-13071 GCA_032619315.1 Piper longum
ATATATAAATGTGGGTAAATTTTCTTCGGCCAAGGGCCAAAATATCATCTTGGCCGTTCAATTATAAAGAACGGCCCAGATTAAAAAGGCTATGAAATGCAATCCTACCCCACCTCAATCCCATCAAGTGCAATCTCCCTGTATTTCAATTCGCAATTCACAATTTGTGTTATGTTCATATTGTATTTTGGTGGGATGTAATGTAAATTGTTTGATAGTTGAGCTCGTTTTATTGCTTGAAATTAGTGGGAAGCAACTTTTGTGTGTAACGAGAGATCATTTAATTTTAACAATAGTTGTTGGCAGGTTTTGGTGGTTTTTGTCCCATGGTTGGCTGCCACTATTTATTGGGTGTGGAGGACAGAGCGAGGTTGAGGGTGAGATTGAATGCCTCTTCTGAGCTTGAGCAATAACAAGAAGCAACTTGTCTATTTGTCATTAGCTTAGTCACAGAGCTTTGACCATTGTTATCTTCATAGAGACAACCTGACGGTTATGAAATAGAAAATTTAGTTAGCTGCACAATAATATGAACTGCAATTATTTTCACAAAACTATCTGTAATGAAATTTACCTTGATATCTTTACGTACAATGCAACAATGCAGCCATCAGGATAATTGTGAAGGTACAGTTTAACAGCTTGGCAACTCCAAAGGAATTTCATCAATTAATAGTTCAGAAAATATCATCAATTGACAACTGTTAAGAGAAACAAATTGAAACAAGGCAAAAAAAATCACTTGAACAAAGTTATAAATTTGTTATAGTACGATTCAACCATGTTTGTCAATCACATCATTGTTTGTAAAACTTCCTCAAATAAAAAATTATTTATCAAATTCAGTTGCTCTTTGGTATTGTTCAACTGCAAATTATCCATGAGAAAAAGTTATAATATGACAAATTAAAAATAGCGCATAGTAATAATGTAAACGAAGAATACATACTATACGATGACATACTATACGATGACCAGGTCAAAAGCGTAATATAATGAGACTAAATCATTTTTTTAAAATGATTAATCAAATTAAATATCTATAGTTCATTTCCTACTTATTAATACGATCTTACCCAAATAGGTATTAAATGTAATGATTCGGCCCAAATTGTAACTTAATAGACCTAAGTCATCTCTTTAAAAATAGTTAACTAAATTAAAGATTTATTATAAATAAGATTTTACCTTATCATGTATTAGATACAAGGCTAAAATGATCAATTTCACAATCCACACACCTTAATAAATTTTCTCCTCAAAATTCTCACACTTAGCTCGTTATTAGCTTCAGCCTACGACTTTTTTTAGCCCATGACTGGCTAGGTTCACGAACTTCTTTGGCCTATAAATTGCGGTCTAGCCAATGTCCTTACTCTAACCCGTCATCTAATACGGAACTAAGAGGCTCTCATACTATTTATAACGACCTGACCCAAAGTGCAATATAATTGGTTAAGTCATCTATTCAAAAATAGTTAACAAAATTAAAATTTTATTTTATAAACAAGATTACCTCAATAGGTATTAGATATGAGATTAAACTAAGAAATCACAAAATCCACTTACCTTAAAAAAATTTTCCCTCAAAATTTGTACACTTTATTATTAGTCGTAACCCGTCTTTGTCTCATCGTGACCAATAACCTAACCAACATTCCTAGTTTAACCCATCATCTAACACGGAACCTAACTCTCATAGTGTTTGTAACGAACCGTCCAAAAGTATAACATAATGGCGCAAGTTATCTATTTAAAAGTGATTAACTAAGTTTAACATTTATATTTTATTCCCACTTATAAAATAAATCTTACCCAATGGGTATTAAATAATGTGAAACTAAATTGATGGATTTAATAATCTACCAACTTTAGAAAATTTTACCTATGAAATTTCTATACTTGACCCATTGTTAGTCCTAGCCCACGATTGACACTCTAGCCAATGTTTTTAGGCCAACCCACTATCTAACATGGAACCAACATGACTCTGATACTATTTGTAATAAATATCTAAAAGTGGAATGTAATGAACCCAATTCATCTCTTCAAAAGTGATTAACCAAGTTAATATATAAATCATTCTCACTTATAAAAAGATTTATAGTTCATTTTTACTTATAAAATGGATCTTATCCCATTCTCACTTATAAAGAGGTCTATAGTTTATTCTCAATTATAAAGTGAATCTTACCTCATTCTCACTTATGAAGAGATCTATAATTCATTTCCAAATGAATCTTACCTGAATAAATATTAGATGTGAGACTTAATTAAAGAATTTTACAATCTACACTTGGCTGATTATTATCCCCAGCCTAAGACCTTTTTTAGTCATGACTGACATCCTAGCCAGTCTAGCTAACGTCCCTAGTCTTACCTACCATCTAATATGAAACCAACACGACTCTAATACTATCTGTAACAATCCGATAACAACCGGGTCTAAAGTAGAACGCAATGGGACTAAGTCATTTCTTCACAACCCGCCCACAACCTTTTCTGGTCCGTGAGCGACAATATAGCCAATGTCTTTAGTAGAACCCACTGTCTAATACAGAACTAACCTAACTCTAATATAATATGTAGCAACATAATGTGACTAAGTCATCTCTTCAAAAACAATTAACTAAATTAAAAATTTAAGTCCATTTTTATGTACAAATAGGTCTTACCAATATTATATGAGATTAAGTTGATAAATCCTACCAACATCTAAGTAATTAAAAATGACTAGTTGCTAAAAATTGAAATACCAATCGATTATAAAACATCCTTATACATAAATTGATAATTTGTTCACTAAAAATTATCCTAAAAAATAAATCAACAATTAGCTGGCTAAAAATTGATACACCAATCAACAACTAAAAAGCCCCCTAAACACATGCATGAATTGAAATTATTATTCAACTAAAAATGGTACAGCAATCTACTACATAGACAAAAAAATAAATAAAATAACATTAAGCGAACTAAAAATTCCTCCAGCATTAAACTACACAGATCCGAACACTTAAATTGAAATTAACAAATTTTTTAAAAAAGTAATACCTTTTTCATGGAAGGATCAAGCCACTCATAGGGGGAGGCGGGGTGGCGGGGTGGCAGGGTGGCGTAGGCTAAGGGGGATGATGGGGCGGCGTAGGCGGAGATGGGGGTGGCCAGGGTTAGCGTCCAAGGGGGAAGATGAGGGCGAGCAGCGTAGGGCGGAGTTGGGACTGGCAAGGGTGTGAGGCAAGATGCGACAGGGGCTTTGTGGTGAGATTTGTGTGGTCTAAAATCTGGCTCACTCTGGATTCTTTGATAAATAAAAATGGTTTGGATTGATTTTTGGGGCAAAAATCTCTTTATGCCGCTGGCTCACCTAAGCCTCTCTAAATCTATATATACACAAAATAATACTCGTGTTGAAAATCGATGCTTGATGTTTAAACATGCATGACTACACAGAACCGAAGAACGTCGTTCTGTGCAGTTGTGTTGGAATTAGACGTACATGGTGACGAGAAGACGGCAACCATACATATACGTATTACACAAATATCAAAACTCTAAACAACAACAAATTAGCAATATGTGGTTTGCTTTGTGGAGGGAAAAACAAGGAGCAAATCAGGCAGTGGTTTGTGATAATGCTTACTTTAGCTATCCGAAATCTCGATAAATGGAATGGGTGATGATTCTATGTTGTGAAAAAGTCTGAGCAGAAGCTTAACTTAGAAAAGAAAATTGTGGGTAATTTAGCAGGCAAGTGAAGATGAGCTAGATTGATGAAATGAACCTGGAGAAGACACGGCCACAGTCGCAAGAATGGCCTCGGGTACCGCAGGTCTTGAGGTGGGCTTTGTAGTCCGATTGAACAGCATAGCCTTTGGAGCACTTGTCACACACCCACTGCTTGTGGTTGCTGTGCTTCCTTCTGAAATGCTTCTTAATACCCACCAGATCGCCCAGGGCATGGCAGGGATCGTGATGCAAACAGCTTGGCTCCGGGCACACAAACACCCTCTTCCTCACCTCCGGCGTCTCCCTCTTCAACAGCTTCCATGGCACCTTGTGCCTTCTCCGGTGCATTTGAAGGTTCTGATCCCGTTGGAATCCTTGGTTGCAGATCTCACACACATACCGATCTGACTCTAAGAGTGTCTTGGGCGAGAGGGACACCACTTCCGCATCAGGATCTAAATAGAAAATTTTTTCAATATTTGAATATGTATACATACACGACAAGTTAAATTTGGCAGTGCCATATACATATATATCTAGCTAGCTTAAGGGGATGTCCGTAACTGGGGGATTACAACATGAAGTTGAGCTACCCACCTGGAGTTCCTGCTGGCCTCCTTTTTCTTTTGTTATTGCCACCGTTGTCCATGCAATGAAATGGCTGGGGCGGAGCCAGAGAAGGTGGATTACTCGCGGGAGATGAGGTTGAGCAGCCAAACATGAGAAATTCACGGCGGGTGTCCTGGGAATTGTGGTTAGGGTTGATCATTGTATGTACTGTAACACTTATTCCTAGAAACAACTTCTCTCCGTCAAGTGCTCACGCCTCTCATCCAAATTATTTAGTACTCTTTGACTCTTTAGAAAAGTAAAACACACGGCTACAAGAGTAGAGTGAGGATGACTCAAGCTAGACGGGCTTTGCTGAAGTAGATTAGGCTTAAGATCCATGGGTTTCGGATACTCAACACGGTTTGATATCATCTTTTTATGTTCCGTTTTAATATGAAGGCTAGCTGCTGCTAATTCCCATGCCTGTTATAATAATACAGGGGTTTAGCTAGCGGGGAAGATGGGTGGGTAGGGGAAAGGAGCATGAAGGGAAGCAGATCACGAAGAAAAGGTCTTTCGGCACTCCTAACAGCTTTCTCCCAGCTTTTTTTAGGCTTGCACTTGCTACACCAGCAATCTCTCAATTTATCTCTGTCTCTCTTCTCTAAACCCAATTAAGACGGATGATCAATGAGACCTTGGGCTTTTTCAGAGACCTCTTTATAAAAAAAACAAGGAGAGAAGAAGAATGACTGTGAGGTGGGGAAGCCAATCACACCGCTTGAAACTTGAGCCCACTGAACTCCAAACATGCTCACGAAGAAACAAACACTCATCATTCATCACACAGTAATTTTGCACGTATAAATCCACGCCAGAACCCCAAATACACGTGACCTGTCTTACTTTTCGGCAGTTAACGTATCTGTCCTCAGATTTCTTGCAATATACATATGCAATATATATACTAGCTAGAGACAAAAGGCTTGGCGAGATGTATACTTATTAGCGAGTTGGACAGAGTATTATAGCAAGGTGAATTAGTACTGATCTAGATGAATCAATGCACCGCAGTGATTAAGATATATATATATATATATATATATATATATATATATATCTACATGACCCAAGATATTACTAGTTAGAAGCAAATAAGACGTGACTGTGACTCGACCACATGAAGACCAAGGTGAACTCTGACAATACTCTCCACTGCAATTGATTGTGATCTATGAATCAACAAATATCAGTAACCAAGGAGCTGGCTATTCTTCCATTGTGTAATGTGGTTGGTTCCTTTCCACGCGTTAATTTTCCTGGTATATAGATATCCTCTTCTTAAGCAATTCTTGCGCTGCCAATGAATATCTTGAGTTTAATGAGTTTAATCTTTTGAGGGGTGGGTTTTAAGGCAATGCCGATTAGATAGTACAAAAAACAAAAGCAAGAAGTGGGGAAAAAATGAAATTACTTTTGAAGTGTGTTACGTATCACTTGGAAAATAAATGGACAGAGAATTCCAATCCATTAAAATGTTCCTCTTCTTCCAAGGAACTTCAGAAGAAAGAAAATGAATGGTTTGACTCTTATCATTTCCCCCTTTACAAAAGCCATCAATCCCACCATTTCCATGAATTATTCCACCTTTTTTTTCTGTCACTTTGTAGGCTATCATGCACAACAAAAACAAATTTAACATCAACCAAGTAATTTTCCTTAATGGCACATAACACATCTCATCTGCAAAAAAGAGCCTTGTACATTAGTAGAGATCAACAAGTGAAGCAAAAATGTATTAAAAAAAAAGAGAAAGGAATTAAGACTTCAACTTACGTGAAAGGGGAGAAGTACCATCTACGGCTCCATTTTTGGCGGAGTTTGCCTGTCTACCAGCCATCAAATGGTACCTGACACTGTAACAATGGTGTCTTGTTTGGTGACTGCCTGACCAAGAAAAGATAGAAAAAATAAAAGTGGGTCCGAGCCCATGCCCTCCCCATTATTCTTGCATCTCATCATCCCTTCCGTGGACCAATGAATTAAAACCAGTATAGATATAGCAGAAAGATGTACTGAGATGATATATAATATAGATATGGAATATGTATGTATAATACCCATAATGTATACGAAAATAAAATGTGTTGTTAATAATGTATGAGTAGAGATGGAAGGAGGAGGCGGGGATTTGCAGTACTGTATGGTTAATAATAGGAGGAGGAAAGACACGGGAGGGATGATGGGTGGGCGATTCGCAACACATGCAGTAGTATCCAAAGAGAATACTGGTTTCGCAAAGTGTTGTTTTCGCAATCATCCTCCCCAACGCCTTCTCTACCCCCATTTCCTATTTTTATTAGACTTATCAATCCTCTTTCCCCTTCTAATTCGCTTCTAAAAGATTCTCTCTTTTTTTTTATATGTTTTGTATTCAACCATAGTACATTTTTTTTTTCAAATAAAAAGCCATAACTATTACTAGAAGTGTAAACAAGCCAAACTTATTTGCGAGTTTTTTACATTCAGTTCGGCTTGGCTCGGCTTGTATTTGTGCTCGTTAATTTTGTAATCAAAAAAATAATTGACTCGAAATAAATAAACTCGTTAAACAACAAACAGAGATTGAGCAAATGAATGCTAAGCTGAGCTCGACTCGAAATTTGAATTCGATATATTCAAACTCGAAAAATGTTCGATTCAACTCGGTTCGTAAATATTATTAAGATCACATTAAACTTATATAATGTTTAAAATTTTTTTTGATCTAATATAAGTGAGCACAGAAATATTTGTTAGGCTCAAGTTCGACAAAAGCTCGACTCGAACTCGGCTCAAATCAAACCTAAATATTATAAATTTTAGATAAGCTCGATTCGGCTCATTTATATTAAAGCTCGATTCATTTATATTAAAGCTTAATTTAATTTATTTTATATTAAATTAAACTCAAATACACCACTGCTTAATTTGACTCGATTCGTTTACACGGTTAGCATCCTATGTCTCCAAATTAAATATCTCCTCCACCATGATTATTAATAACAAGTTTTATATCTTATGTAGTCTCGCATTGTACGTCATAATATGGCGAAAGGGCAAGTAGTGATTGGTTGTTAGATCAATTAGTTACACTCTCTCTCGATGATCATCTCAATAATTTGTTAACCTAGTGGGGAAGGGGGCAGAAGTTGAAGCATTTTCCATCTGAAAAGACGAAAAGTACTGTCAAGCTGGTAAAATAATAATGAGGTGGGAGGGGTAAAATGAGTAATTTTGAAAGCAAGGGGGGACCCAGGTGAGAAAAGACGGCTAGTAGGCCTCGGGTTGGGTTGCTGGGCCTGCGGAAGCAGTCAGACCCCAGAAAAGACAGGAGAATGGTAGAGAAAAGCCCAAAGCCAGCGCTCACCACTTTGTGGTTTCCATTTGAGTGGTGTACATAAATGAGGTACCTCGACTGAGCCAATGCACATGCAGATATCTACATTATATTATTATTATATGCGTGTGTGTACACATATACGGGGTACAAGTTATCCGACCATTGCCCACCCGCATTTTAATTCATATATAATTCATAGGGTTGGTTGTCCTCACGAGCCCCATAAATTCCTATAAATGTCCGTCATCATGAGTCACATCCCATCATTGCAACACCCTTGAAAAGATATAATAATAATATTACTATTATTATTAAGTAATAATATTATTATTAAGTTACACCCATAAATAAAAAGAAAATTACCCCATTTGCAAAATTGGGCATAAAGAATGTTGTTGGGTAACATGCATTGTACCCGTATGTTTGTCTAATTGTATATTTTTTTTATTTGACAGTGTACTTTACAAAAGTGGGTGCGGTATAATTCGTCTTTTGAAGTAATTAAGATAACAAAGGAAAGAAAGTCGTGTCACGCACATGACCTATATCGAATGGATTTTAATTATATATTTAATTTTTTATTTAATAATAAAATAAAATAAAATAAATTTGGTTGGTTCATTTATAATAAAATTTGAGTTGCATATATTAAAGTTCGGATCGGCTCATTTCATATCGAGCCAAACTCAAACACATTATTACTCAGTTCGACTCATCTATTTAATTAAATTTCCTATTCTTAATTTCATTTTGATTTAAATTTTTTTTATTAATAAGAATATAGTGGAGAAAATTATGACATAACAGCTTGAACGTGTTAAAGAAAGGTGTACTTGTGTGGCGATTCATAAGTAGACAAAGGAGTTGATTTGGTTTTGTTCCTTTTCTAATTGAGGAGGATTACTTAACTAATCCTATAAATCAAAAGAAAGGTGAGCAAAAGGCAAAAAGACGCATCTCGGTTGGTTGTTAATTTATATTAATTAATCGAGTAGCACTTCTCCCGTTAAACTTGTCTTTTTAAACTTTTGCTCTGTTTTAGCTTTTTACCTGTAGCATACTTTGGAAAAAGAAGTTATTTTTTTAACATAAGGCTAAAAAGCGGAATGAATAAATGATAAATGAACATCATGTGGACGTGTTTGCAGGTGGAACAGTGGCCTTCTCTCGTGTAAAAGATGCATAAAAGATAAAATGAACATGATGTAGACGTGTTTGCAGGTGGAACAGAGGCCTACTCTCGTGTAAAAGATGCATAAAGTAGATGCCGACCAAGTTTGGGCCGGTGACGAGACCGAGATTCCAACAATGACATTGCGTCGCTTCTAATTCAATTATGATTATGATCTTCTTTCGAGATCTCGCCCTTGGATTCCCGTTTCTGTCTTCTGTGAAAGGCGGACCTCTCGATCGAATTCGCCCATCTTCAAGGAGCATGTCATTAGAGCATAATCGCCTAATGTTATGGCGGTAAAGGGTGATGATTAACCAAAGCGAACACCAGAAATGAAGATCGTAGGGCCGACCCGGGCAACGTAATTTTGGAAATGGCTGCCGAAAAAGTCGATTGAGATGTTTCCTCTACTATCTAGATAATTTACTGATGGACGGAGACTGTTTTCTCGCTTTCCTCTTTCTTTATTCTAGCACAGAAGAGTACAGCAGTTTGTAGGCTATTGCCATGTTTATAGCATTCCAATACTATTTGTCTCAATCTATTGTTCTTATTCTAGCTCTGTACAGAGATGCCACCATTAAGGAGTCAAAGCACATACCGACTCGACAACGACGCTAACGAAAGTGTTAGATCCTTAGCCATATAAAAAATAGCGACAGAAAGTACACTTCCAATGCCCAACCATACATTTTAATAAACAACAAAGCATTGTTTAATTTCAATAATCACCCACGCACACACACACACACACATATATATATATATATATATATATTTCTACCATGGAGGGAGGTCCTCTAAACATCGGTGATCAAAGGTATCAGAAGCTGATGATTTCTTCACCATTCTGGGTTCCACCTTTTTTATCTTCTTGTTCATGGCCTCGCTGCATAAGCATCAAACACATTTCTCAACACCCTTTTCCATTTGTATCTTGCGGCTCTACGGAATATATTTATATACTCCTGGAATTGGCCCCCATCCGTTTGTTTTATGTGCAACATGAAAACACCAATTTGAACTGATCGGAAACCAATCGATGCTAGCTTGATCAATTCTCCAGCTCAATAGCATTGATGCATTTTTCTTGCCTCTTGATTTGACCCTACATTGTACCTTGTGAGAATGAGACGAGTCTTTCACCTGCTTTGCATATGGTTTAGAGCCAAGGGCCCGGATGGAGACTTCACCATGCATATGTTAGACGGTCAAGATGTGCTACATCTGGATGCAATCTCATTCTCAAAGTTGTGGATGTCACGCGATGCATCACATCAACGTCTGAGCTGGAGTCTCGCTCAACGGGAGCGATGTGTATCCACTATCCAAACCTGCTATGTTCGTTGATTGAGGTTAACAAGGCGAACAGATCTGTTTCTCTTGTGGTTGCTTTTCTCATTGGAACAGAGGGGAGACCCAGTCCCCATCTGGACTAAAAAGCCAGGTTCCAAGCGGTATAGAACAAAACTGAAAACATTATTGAGCCATAAGCAGCGTTTTCACTTTTCTGTATTTTACTCTCTTAGCGGCATCTGGTCTATAGTAGGGATGAGGGAGGCCAAGCCCTGCTTCCAAAGTGGCTGTCAGGGAGGTCAAATACTTAGCTAGTTGCCTCTTATTTGTTACGTCTATAGTTGTAAAAATCTTAATCAGAATTGAAATTTATTTTTAAGGGAATTGCTAAATTGGTTCGAATCGGTATAAATTGGTCAAGAATCGATTTAATTAAATCGGTCCAAATTAGTCATTTACAAAAATTTGATTACTTATAATATAAAGACAAGAAATTTATAATTATATAATTTTTCAATATAAATAGACAAATTTATAGTTTCATACATGTACTAAAAATCATCACATCGACAATCTACAAGTTAAAGACAAATACAATAAAAGACTATAATTTCATAAATGTAATGTTTGATATATTATCATTTGTACTATATCAAATGAAAACAATGAGTCATTAATATAATTACCGTAGAAATTTTCATTTACTTTGATGTATTTTTTTTCTCACTTTTAACAAAAGTTGTCTTTCGCTTTCCAATAAATTTAGAGCACCGAACATCTTTTTTTTTAAAATTTGCTCCTAAACTTCAATCTCTTCCATATTTAACTCGTTTAAACCACATGACCTTATTTTTTCTCTAATTTTCCTCCCTTTTTTTGGCATTTTCCACTCTTTTAAAATAGTCTTTCCGCTTTTGTAAATCTACTTTAGAAATTTTCTTACAAATAATAATATTTCCTTTGATTCCAACAATATGTTGCTTGAATCGAAATACCCCTCCACTTATGATTTTTTTACAAAAGTTATAGCTTACTTGCTTCTTAGATGCATTAAGTGGTGTGCTATATTCCCAACCACATCTTCCGTATGACAAATCTGACACTGATAAATAAACCTGCTTTCACACTAAAGTTATCGACAAAAGCACTTGATAACATTATTGTAAATAGCAGACAAACAAAATAAAGTGAACTAATTCAAGTCTTGTTACAAAAATGTAAATTAACTAATTCAGACAACAAGCTATGATTTGTAGAAAATAATCTACAAATTCAAAAATTAGAAAGAACTTTTCACAACATGAATTTTTATAATTTGCATTCAATCTACAAGCACCTATAGTTACCATCATCATGACAACACTAATTTTTTTCCAACTAATCTAGGAACGGACAAGCCAATGATTACAAGTCTGAAATCAAGGACAAAATACAACAAGTTTATCTCATAAAAATGTTATTCAAACAATGTAACAAACACTTGGAGGCCCATATAGTAATTTTGGACAAACAAAAAAAAATTCTATACAGAAATGGTGAATTTTTGCACAAGCAAGTCCATGCAGTAAAAATCTATACAAATTACAAACAAGAAAAAAATCTAATTAATAATGTTGTTACAAATTACAACACTTGGAGGCCCGTCCAAACGCTTATGTTGACATTTGTGTTGTCCATGTTTTTGTCTGGGACAAAAAAGGTTTGTGTATTTGTGAAAAAGAAATGAACAAAGCTGTGATTTTTGAATAGGAAAAAAAAACTCAGTATTGCATTATCAATTTTTGAATATAATAAATGTGCAGCGAAGGAAGATCTAATTAAAAACAAGGTTGGAAAGGATTGTCAACTTTGCATGTTTGATATTGAAGAGAAACTAATAACAAGATGGGAAAAAATTGATCAAAACTTGATTTGGGTCCATACAGTAAAAATCTATACAAATTACAAACAAGAAAAAAAAATCAATAACATGACCAAAAAAAAAAGAAAGAACCACTCACAGTGGGGGAGGCGGGAGGCGGAGGGAGGGGCTCACACAGAGGCGGCAGAGGGAGGCCATGGCATGCAGAGTCGCCGGCAGAGGGAGGCCGATGCACACGGGGAGTAGTGGAGGGAGGGGTGATACACATGGGAGTGGTGGTGGAGGGAGGCCAAGGCACACGAGGGGGGCAGCGGAGGGAGGGCTGCAGCAGAGGAGGCCGGCGGCGGATAGGTGGAGGGAGCAGGCAGTAGCGGTGGATAGCCGGAGGGAGGGGAGGTAGGGATTTTTGGTTTTAAACTTATAAATTCCATTTTTTCCCATGCCTAAATAATTGATTCATTAAGATACCTAAGGTATTTTCATCATTTACTCATAAAAACTGATTTACCCCGATTTATACCAATTTGGAATTCGTCTCAAATCGGTCTGAATCGGCTAATTCAAAGACCGATTTTTAACTAATAGATTCGGCGGGTTTTTTTGATTGGATGCGTTTCGATCCGATTTAAATCGGCCGATTCCGAGTGGAATCGGCCGATTTTTGTAACATGAAAATAATTTGAATATGCATCTAAACTAATGTAGGAGTTCTCAAATTATTGAAAATGGTCGAAAAATCGTCAAAAATAAGCTGAACCAAACTGAACCGAGTTAACGAGAGTGAGTCAACCGAGTCAAGCTGAGTTGATTCAGTCGAGTCAAGCAATAATGCTAGGCTGGCTAGCTAGCATGGATAGGAAAATTGGCCGATTTAAATAGGATTGTATGCGATCCGAGTGAAAAATGGCGTTGAATCGGTTTTCAAATTGGTTTTGAGTAAATTATTAAAATACCCTTAATCTTTCATTAAATAAATTATTTATGCATAGGTAGAATGAGAATTATAAGTTGATAATGATGGAAATACCCCTTACTCCTCCGCCGTTGCGGCCGTTACAAAATCGGGGGTGGGTGGGG